>JAJHZJ010000908.1:0-72500 GCA_023548195.1 Bettongia penicillata ogilbyi
TCTGGAAATCCCTTATTTCATTGAATGTCCATCTTCTTGTCCGAGATATTATGCTCAACTTTTCTGGGTAATTAATCATTGGTTTTAGTCCAAGCTCCTTTGCCTTACATAATATTATAATACAATTCCTTCAATCTTTTAATGCAGAAGCTGCAAGGTCCTGTGTGATCCTGACTGTAGGTCCTTGATATTTGAATTGTTTATTTCTGACTGCCTGCAGTATTTTCTCCTTCACTTGATAGTTCTGGATTTTCTCAATGATATTCCTTGGTGTTTTAGTTTGGGGTCCCTTTCAGGAGGTGAATGGTGGATTCTTTCAATGACTATTTTGCCCTCTGGGTCTGGGACTTCTGGGCAATTTTCCTTGATGATATTTCAGATGATGTTTTCCAGGTTCTTTTTTCATCATGGCTTTCTGGTATCCCAATAATCCTTAGATTTTTCTTTCCTGGATATATTTTCCAGGTCAGTTGCTTTTCCAATTAGATATTTTACATTTTCTTCTGCTTTTCATTCTTTAGATTCAGTTTGATTTATTCTTGATGTCTCATAGATTCTTTAGCTTCTACTTGCCGAATTCTATTTTTTATCAAATTGCTTTCTTCAGTTAACTTTTGCATCTCCTTTTCCATCTGCCCAATTATTCCTTTTAAGGAATTATTTTCTCCAGTTAAGTTTTGTACTTCTTTTTCATTTGTCCAATTGTGCTTTTAAATTCTCCTGTGATTTCTCTTTTTCATATTTTTAAAGTCATTGGTCAGTTTTTATTCTGTTTCTCTAATTTGAGTTTTAAAATCCTTCCTGAGCTCTTCCAAGAAGGCTCTTTTTGTTTCAGACCAGTTCATATTCCCTTCTGAAATTTCATTTAGGAGTACAGTCTCAATGCTGATCTCTTTGGTATTTGTGTTTTGATTCTTGTCCCCATAGAAAGATTCTATGGTCTTGTCTTTTCTGCTTTGTTTCTTACTCATGATAATACTCCTTTACCTGGCTTTTAAAGTAGATCTCTGTATCTGATGCACAGGGAGCTCTGTCCCACAGTCTTTGTGCCTATAGCTTGAGGCTTTTTGTTTTGTGGCCTCTGGTTCTTTCAGCTAGAAGCTGAAAGTTTACCTGGTGCTGAACTAGCAAGTGTTGGAACACAGAGGCCAGGTGAAGTCTTTTTGGGTTTCCCCACAGTTACCCTGGAGTTAGTCTGTTAAGTGTGGAGGAGGGGTGTTCTGAAAATGGTAGGTCTCCTCTGCTGAACAAGAGCTTAGCAAGCTCAGTGGTTGGTGATCCCATCTGCACTGGTGTCTTCCTGATTCTTCTGGGGCACTGCGGCATGACTGGGGTCCTGGTGTTGGCAGTTGCTGATTTCACCCCCCTGGACCTCAGAATCTTCTCCCAGTTTGTTGAGGTGGGGCTGTCTAGGACAGCTCTGATCCTGCACTGGTCCCCTTTGGCCACAACAAGAGAGACCCACCTTAGTGATCTTTCTAGCCTCACAGACTAAGAGACTGTTTATACCTTCTGCTGCTCCCACTGTTCCAGAGTTTTTTCCCAGCAAGATATTCTCTGGGCTCATCAAGGGGAGGGAGATAGCAATTACCAATCAATCTACCATCTTGGCTCCCTAGAACCAGAAATCTCTTTATTAGCTTTTTCTCTGGATGCATATGGCATCTTTCTTCGTATGTCTTAATTAATTTGGGTATTTATAATAGTCAAAATAATTTATTCACTCAAAGTTGTTCTTGAAACAATGTTGCTGTTACTGTATACAATGTTCACTTTGTTCTGATCATTTTGCTCTTCATTATTTCATGCAAATCTTTTCATGTTTTTTTATGTTTATTGAGATCATCATTTCTTACAGCACGGTAGTATTCCATCACAATCATCTTCCATAATTTGCTCATTCATTCCCCAGTTGATGGGCATCCCTACAATTTTCAGTTCTTTACCACTACAAAGAGACCTGCTATGAACATTTTGGAACATATAACTTCTTTGCCTTTTTCCCTATTTTTGGAAATAGATCCAGTAGTGTTACTCCCAGTTTCCTTGATTTCTTTTGTGATTCAGCTTAAATGCCACCTTCTGGAGAGGATGTTTCTTAGTCCTCTCTTGCTGCCCATTCTCTAGATGCTAAAGTCTTCTCCCTCTAAGGTTACTTTGAATATGTATCTTGTGTGTATCCATTTGTTTACATGTTGTCTGAGTAGAATGTATGCTTTTTTGATAGGAAATGTATATACACACACATATCTTTGCATGTGCATGTGTATATACGTATATGTATCTATACACATACACACATATATATATACATATATGTGTGTATGTGTATCAATCCATATTTTAGTAAATTTCCTTGCACAAAGAAAGTACTTAATAAATTTTAGTTAATTGGTTGAGTGCAATTAAATTCTTCCAGTAGTTTATTAATTTATTCATCTTTGGAGAACAAAGGTAACACTTTAAGGCATCAAATACTAGATAAACATTTGCATACTATTTCATTTGGGTGATTCCTAGCACCCAATGTCCTAATTTCCACAACTCTTCCCTTATCACTATGGAAACAAAAGGTGTCAGATAAGGCTGAGGTCATTTTTATAACTTTGGCTTTCATCAGTCACAATATCAGTCAGTTAATTACCATTTAGTAAGCATTTCTAGTAATGGAACAACATTTAGATGATGATCATCTCCATACCAAAATTGTCCCGGACAGTACATAACATATGCTACTAGGATTTCCTCACATGAGTAAGTATATGTACTTATGCGATTTTCTTCCCTTCTTTTTAACTAAATTGTTTCTTTTGAATTGAATTTTGAATTTACAATCATAGGACCCATGTTGCCAGGCTCAAATGACATCAACAACTTTTGTCCTGCCTCCTCACATATACACCTCATACTAAATGGAAAATATGTAATGTATCCAGTCACATGAAAGATAAGGAGTTTAATGGTTTGTGTTTAGGTGAATGGTGTGGCAGCTCAGAGACAGCTAAAGGAGAAAGGGAAAAATCAAGGTACCTAAATGCTATTAATTCTATTCTAAGTCTTTGTAGGGTTTCTAAACTATAGGACTAAGTGTAGCATAAAAAGTGTCCTATATTAATGCTATTAGTGAGGCAAGACACCTTAGAGAAACTGATTAGAATATAAGAAAAAGCTAAAAGGCACAAATTCAATTGAGAAAGGCTGAGCCTATAAGCCTAATAAGATAAGGCAGTAGTGAGATATATTAAATGAAGGAAAAATAAGCAAGATTTTAAATAATAATAAAGAAAATACCTTGAAAGAGATTTTACTTTGAACGAAACTACTTTTTTGAGACAATCAGAATTAAATGACTTACCCATCATCACAGTTAATAAGTGTCTGAGATTGGATTTGAACTCAGGTCCTTCTGACTCCATGGCAAGTGCTGTATTTGCTGTTTTACTTGACTTCTCCAGAAACTTTTTTTTTTAAAGATAAAGAATCTTGGCAATTCCCCAGAAATCATGAAAGGATAGTAAAAAAAATAGTTCAAAAAAGAAACAAAAAGAATTTAAGATGCTCTAATAGATTCAGGAGGAAAGCAGGTATATTCTGCTTTCCTCTCATTCATTTAATACTTTTTAGAAATGTTAATAATAGGAAATCACAGCATGGAATTTCTAGTTCTTCCTAGGAACAATATCCCCCTAGGCTCTGCTAGGAAGCATCTGTTGTAAAACACAATACAAAAGAGTTCATTATTTTGTGTTTTAAGACACTCATTTATGGTGTTCTAACTCATGTTTCCTACTTCTTTTTGGTATTTCACTTTGACTATTCACCATTTTAATCAGTGAGGAGGCAAGGTGCTATCTTTTTTAACATAGGTTTCTTACACTGAGTCTTATACAGCTTAATTGGTTGAGCTGATCAAAAGGTTGAGCTAGCTCAACTTACCTTGCAAGTGATCACATAAAACACACAGGGTGGGTGAAGGAAAGTTCTTACAGATTCATAATACTACAGAATTCAAAAGTCAGAAATGACATCAGTGGCTGCATAGTCAAACTCATGAACCAAATGAATCTATACTACAATATACCCAATATAACTTTGCTGATGACTTTACCTTTTACATATAAATCTAGCATGGGAAGAGCCATTGCACAGTGACATCATTAAACACAATCAAATAATATACTAAGTAGGCCAGATTATCAAAAAATATGACTGTTATTTAATATTAACATTTTTACTTTACATTTCTTATCCAATAGTATCCTTCCATAGTTATAGCAACTATGCAATCAGAATTAGAATTCATTTTTGACTACTGGGGTATAATTCTGCCCATCAGGACATGTGTTCTCATTAATAAAATATGGATAAAAATACTTACACAATCAAACAAAAATGTTGTGAGTGAGGTGATTTGTACATATTAATGGGAATTATAAATATGAGAAAGCTAGGTGAATCATTGGATAGTATGTTGGACCTGGAATTAGGAAGACCTGAACACAAATCCAGTCTATGGCAATTCCTAGCTATATGACCTTGGGCAAATCACTTAACCACTTTTTACCTCAGTTTTCTCAAAGCTAAAATGGGGATGGTACTGCCAAATGATCTTTGGAGGTTGTTCTGAGGATGCAATGAATGTAAAGTACATTGTAAAACTGAAAGTTCTTTTTTTTAAATGCATACTATTATTACTAAATATGAGTTGTTGTAAACATTCTTATTCTTTTCTTTTAATTAAATGGAATTCAACTAAAATGGTCATAGGGTAATAAATCACTATCTTGCTTTTTGCAAGTTTAATGCTCAGTGGATTTTTGAACAGGTGGAAAGTTATTGCTTTCTGTAATTAAATAAAAGTCTTGGAATATAAATTTACCTTCTGTAGATTCACTGAAAGCATTTTCAGTTAAACTCCAGTAGCTGACTCGATGACAAGAATGATATGTACCTTGTTATGTTCCCACATGGTTTTGATTTCTTTCAGTAGTTTTTCTCTATTAAAAAAAAAAAACTTTTTATCCCATATAGCTAAGTTGAATGGTTATGAAGATTTTGTATGGACACTATTAAAATGTTCTAAAAATCTCGTTGGGACAATATTATGTCTAGGCAATTGTAAGTAAGAATTTTTTTTTGATGCACCTGTTACAGGACAATTGTGCAGTTGTTCTCAAAATCACAATATTTTGAGGATTATGTTTTAAGTGACAAAATATATTAGTTTTTGAAGGATAGTGAGATTCTGTTGTATTACACTGGCTATTTGATCGTGTCTGTATAGGTATCTGATAGATGCTAAACTTTTGCAACCTTTTTTGATATATGACACTGTTTCTACAATTTCCTTGGAAAATCCATATTGTTCAATAAGTCAAGGCTTTTTGAGAATGACTTTTCTGGGTAGTTCTTGAATAGATTTCACAGAGCTCCATTTCATTTTTGTTAATACATTTGAATGACAGCCATATTTAAAACTTTCCTTTGTTGAATGATTTCAAGGGGATATAATTTATTTTTGTTTTCCTTTTGGAGCTCAGTGATTTCATAGGCTACATTTTATTATTATGATTATCTTAAACTCAGTGGATTTCATTTATTATTAGCCCCAATTGTCTTCCTCATTTTGCTCATCTACAAAATGAAGAAGCTGATTTTGATGACCTGTAATGTCTCTTTCTACTCTGTTTACTTTTATATGAACCCATTATATCAGGTAAATAATTTTCTTTTTTTTTCTTACCAATTCTAGACTTATGTGATGTGTTCTCTTCTCCTCACAGCATGACTCACTGAGCAGAAGATATTCTCTTTTTTGAAGTTCAGATCTCTCAACTAAAAAAAAATATGTCCATGTGTGTCGGAGGCAGTGTCTTTACCTTTCCAATATGAGTGAGAAGTGATGAAAATTTACTGTTAATTGTTAAATATTTGTTTCAGTGGCTTGGAAGAAGACTCCTAATTTATTCATGTTGCAGTAGTCTAATATGTTGTATTACACAATAGAGATCACAACAGACTGAAGCAATTGAGTAATTCTAAAACTATGGGAATTAGTGGGAGTTAATGTCAACATCTGCCCTTAGTTAAAAAAATATCAATTGCTCAAGCACAGGGTGGAGAAAAAAGAAAAACCTCTGAAATAAGCATGACTTTAGGAAGAGAGAAATGGTATCAGTATATAGCATCAGACTGTCAATAACTACATAGGTGTATGGATATTCATTTCATCATTTCTCAATTCCTATTCATATTTCCTAAATCCACATGTTGTCTCTCTGTTGACCTCAGGAAGACAAAAGGTTGTTCACTGAAATATTCATGTACAAAGAACATCACAGTAGGTCCCCTTTTTCATTAAGTCATGTCTTAGGCATTAGGCAACTGACACAAAGGATCAAAATTCTTTCTTCCTAGTCTAATTTGCTTGTGTTTTGTGGTTTATGGCTAAATCATGCATCCTTATTGACCTTATCTTGTTATACAGTGTGAGGTGTTGGTCTATGCCTATGCTATTCTGGATAATTTTCTAGTTTTCTCAGAATTTTTTTTTTTATTGTTAGGTTATGACATTCATTTCCACAAAATTTTGAGTTCTAAGTTTCTCTCCATCTCTCCCCTCATCCCATCCCATAACACCTTACAATGTGTCCTCCCTTCTATCACACCCCACCTTTCCCTTTTCCCCATATTCTCACTTTTCTTGTAGGGAAAGGTAGATTTCTATACCCTATTACCTGTATTTATTATTTCCCAGTTGTATGCAATAACAATTCTCAACATTCATTTCTAATACTTTGAATTCCAACTTCTCTCCCTTCCTCCCTCCCCACCCATCCCCACTGAGAAGGCAAACAATTCAATACAGGCTATATATGTATCATTTTGCAAAAGACTTCCATAATAGACATGTTGTGTAAGACTAACTTTATTTTCCTCCATCCTACCCTGTCCCTCCTTTATTCTGTTCTGTTACTCCCTTCCTCCATCTTCCCTCCCTTCGATCATTCCTGTCATCCCACTTGTCCCCTTCTTCCCTACTTTCCTGTAATGTAAGATAGGTTTTCATACCAAATTTAGTGAGCATGTTATTCCCTCCTTAAGCCATATATGAAGAGAGTAAGGTTCACTTTTCCCTCTCACCTCCTCCCTTTTCTCCTCCATTGAAAAAGATTTTTCTTATTTTTTTTATGAGTGATAATTTGCCCCATTACATTTCTCCCTTTCTCCTCCCAATATATTCCTCTCACCCCTTAATTTTATTTTGTTATAGATATCATCCCATCTGAATCAAATCAACTTGTGCTCTCTCTATGTATGTGTGTGTGTGTATGTGTGTGTATATGCATGTATGTATAATCCCTCCACCTATCCAAATACTGAGAAAAGTCTCAAGAGTTAAAAATATTAGAAAGTCATTTATGATTTCTCTTTCCTATTTATGTTTCCTTTTCATGCTTCTCTTGATTCTTGTATTTGAAAGTCAACTTTTCTATTTAGTTTTGGTCTTTTCATCATGAATGCTTGAACATCTTTTATATCATTGAATGACCATTTTTTCCCTTGAAGTATTATACTCAGTTTTGCTGGGTAGATGATTCTTGGTTTTAATCCCAGTTCCTTTGACTTCTGGAATACCATATTCCAAACCCTTTGATGCCTTAATATATAAGCTTCCAGCTCCTGTGTTATCCTGATTATATGTCTGCAATACTGGAATTGTTTCTTTCCAGCTGCTTGCAATATTTTCTCCTTGACCTGGGAACTCTGAAATTTGGCCCCAATATTCCTAAGAGTTTCTCTTTTCAGGTCTCTTTCAGGAGGGGATCGGTGGATTCTTTCAATATTTATTTTGCCCTCTGGTTCTAGATTATCAGGGCAATTTTCCTTGATAATTTCATGAAAGATGATGTCTAGGCTCTTTTCTGATCATGGCTTTCAGGTAGTCCCATAATTTTTAAATTGTCTCTCCTGGATCTATTTTCCAGGTAGGTTGTTTTTTAAATGAGATATTTCATATTATCTTCTATTTTTTCATTCATTTGGTTTTGTTTTGTAATTTTTAGGTTTATCATATAGTCATTAGCTTCCCTCAGCTCCACTCTCATTTTTAAAGAATTATTTTGTTCAGTGAGCTTTTGAACCTCCTTTCCTATTTAGCTGGTTCTGTTTTTTAAAGCCTTCTCCTCATTGGCTTTTTGGACCTCTTTTTCCAATTGAGTTAGCCTATTTTTCAAGGTGTTATTTTCTTCAGCATTTTTTTTTATCTCCTTTAGCAAACTGTTGACTCACTTTTCACTTTCTTCTATGGCCTGAGCTCATTGTACATTCATTTTGGAGGTACTGGATATAGAAGCCTTGACTTCCTCTGAGAGTATGCATTGTTCTTCCGCATCCGAATGCGTAGAAGGAAATACCTGTTCCCCAAGAACATAACCTTCTATGGTCTTATTTTTTTTCCCTTTCTTGGGCATTTTCCCAGCCAGTTGCTTGACTTCTGAATCCTTTGTGAAGAGTAGGATCCTAATCCTCCTCCTCATTCCAGGACCATGCTTAGGACTGAGATTCAGATCAGCTGCTCAATTCCCGCAGGGGCTTTATACTGAGTGGCTTCAATGACAGAAGCTGTCATCTGCCTCGGCCACTGCCATGCAGAGCTGCCTCACTGCTGCTGCTGCTGTCACAGCTGCTTGGGTGCCTGTGCTGGGGGGAAGCCTTGCTCCCCTCTCACCCAACTGGGAAAGCCCTCTCATTGACCTTTGAAGCTTTCTTTGGGGCTTGTGAGTTTAGGGATGTGAGACCCTCTCTGCTGGGGATTCTGCCCTGGAGACCTATTCTGGTCCTGTTCCTAGGACTGAACTCTGCTCAGTGTCCTGTGGGATAGACCTTTCCTGTTGGCCTTTCAGGTTACCTGTAGCTGGAAATCTCTTTCACTCTATTGTTCTGTGGCTTTTTCCACTCTACAATTTGTTGAGAGTCATTTTTAAGGGTATTTTATGGACTGTGCTGGAAGAACTATTGTATGTATGTCTTGCTACTCCACCATCTTCACTCCACCCCCCTTTATTAGAAATTTTTGTTAATAGTGAGTAGTTACCTCAAAAGCTGGGGACACTGGATTTATCAAAAACTAGGTTACTGTACTCATTCTCTTCTGTATGTAGTGTACCTCATCTATTACATTGATCAACTACTCTGTTTTGTATAGAGCACCAAATTATTTTGATGATTAACACTTTGTAATAAATTTTGGGGCCTTCTTTATTTTATTGTTTCATTTAATACTTCCCAATTACATATAAATGTTTTTCATTTCACTTTTTTTAAAAAATGAGTTTCAAATTCTTTTCTTCAATCCCCAATGTGCACATTGACTGAAAAGTCAAAAAATGGGAAATGTTGAAAAATATGTTTTCATCTTGACTGTATTTCAAAATAAAACACATATACATAAAAATAAATAAAGCAAAAAACCTTTACTCAGAGTTTTTCAATTTTCTTTCTGAAGGGGGGCATAATTTTTCATCATGAGTCCAATGTTATTATTTTTCATCACTGCCTTAATCAGAGTAGCTAAACTTTCACAGTTTGTCATCTTTAAATCATGGCTGTTACCATGTTCTCCTGGTTCTTCTTAATTACTTTTTAATCAATTCATATGTCTTCTGAAGTTTTTATGAAATTATTGTGCTGCTCACTACTTACAGCACAATAGGATTCCATCATAATCATATAGCACAATTAGTTCAGTCATTCCTCAATTGATATCCTAGATTTCCAATTCTTTGCAACAACTGAAAAAGCTACTCTAAATATTTTTTTGTACGTATATGTCCTTTTTCTTTCTTTTTTTTTATCTCTTTGAAAAGCAGATCTAATAGTAATATTCCTAGGTCAAAGGGTATGTGTGGCTTTATAGCCCTTTGGGCATAATTCTTTTTTTTATTTTCTTTTTTTAAATTTTATTATTATTTTTTTAAATATTCTACAATCACTTTCTTAAAATTAAGATTTTTATCCCCCACTTATGTTCCCCCCCACTACACCCCTCCCTTGTCACAACAGCATACAACTCTGTATAGGTTCTACATATACTTTCCTATTGAGTACATTTTCACTATAGTCATGCTATGTAGTTGCACTACAATAAATAGAAGAAATCACATAACAAATCAAAACATAATTGCCCCCTCACCCCCCACAAGCATGATCTGCTAAATTCTGTGAATGACTTCCATATTTCTTTCTCTGAGTGTGGAAGGCATTTTGCCTAAGAAAACCACCATTGGGGATTTTTTTTTTTTAGTAGGTTCTTGCATCATTTTGAAGTTCCAAGTCTACCAGAAAAAACTCTCGTACACTGTGGTCATTGCTGTGCACAAAGTTCTCCTGGTTCTGCTCCTTTCGCTCAGCATCAGATCATATAAGTTCTTCCAGGCCTCCCTGAAGTCTTTTTGTTCATCATTTCTTATGGCACAATAGTACTCCATTACATTCATATACCATAATTTATTCAGCCACTCCCCAATTGATGGGCATCCCTTTGATTTCCAGTTTTTGACAACTACAAAGAGTGCTGCTATAAATATTTTTGTACACGTGGGACCCTTTCCCGTTTTTATAATCTCTTGGGGATACAGTCCTAGTAGCGATATTGCTGGGTCAAAGGGTATGCACATTTTTGTAGCCCTTTGGGCATAGCTCCAAACGATTCTCCAGAATGGTTGGATGAGCTCACAGCTCCACCAACAATGAATTAGTGTTCCAACTCTCCCACATCCTCTCCAGCATTTATCATTTTCTTGTTCTGTCATGTTTGCCAATCTTATAGGTGTGATGTGGTACCTCAGAGTTGTTTTGATTTGCATCTCTCTAATCAATAGTGATTTAGAACACTTTTTCATGATTATAGATATCTTTAATTTCTTTCTTTGAAAATTGCCTGTTCATATCCTTTGACCACTTATCAATTGGGGAATGACTTGTATGGTTATGCATTTGAGTCAATTCTCTATATATTCTAGAAATGAGGCCTTTAGCCCCGAAAATTTTTTTTCCCAATTTTCTACATCCCTCCGAATTTTTGTTGCATTGAGTTTGGCTGTGCAAAAACTTTTCAGTTTAATGTAATCAAAATTATCCATCTTGCATTTCATAATGCTTTCTATTACTTCTTTAGTAAAAAATTCTTTCCTTCTCCATAAATCTGATACACTATTTCTTGCTCCTCCAGTATATTCATGATATCAATCTTTATACCTGTATCATGTACCTATTTGGACTTTATTCTTGTGTATGGTGTCAGTCATGGGTCTATGCCTAATTTCCACCACACTGTTAACCCGTTTACCCAGCAATTTTGTCAAATAGTGAGTTCTTATCCCAGAAGCTGGGGTCTTTGGATTTATCAAACAGGAGGTTGCTATATTCCTTGCCTACTGTGTCTTGAGTGCCAAGTCTATTCCCAAGCATTTCTTTTCATTAGTCCATTTGATATTCTGGACCTTTTGTTCTTCCAAATGAATTTTGATATTATTTTATCCAACTCTAGAAAATAATTATCTCATAATTTAATTGGTATGGCACTAAATAAGTAAATTAATTTAGGTAGAATAGTCATTTGTATTATATTTGCTCAGCCTACCCATGAACAAGCAGATGTTTTTCCACTTACTTAAATCTGACTTTATTTGTGCAAAAAGTGTCTTGTAATTGTGTTCATATAATCCCTGGGTTTGTTTTGGCAGGTAAACTCCTAAGTATTTTATAGTGTCTACCCTAGCTTTAAATGGGATTTCTCTTTCTATCTCTTGCTGTTGGACTTTGTTGCTAATATATAGGAAAGCAGAAGATTTGTGTGGGTTTATTTTGTAACTTGCAACTTTCCCAAAGTTGTTTATTATTTGAAGTAGTTTTTTACTTGAATCTCTGGGATTCTCTAAGTATATCATCATATCATCTGCAAAGAGTGATAACTTATTTTCTTCTTTGGCTATTTTTATTCCTTCAATTTCTTTATCTTGTCTAATTGCTACCGCTAACATTTCTAGGACTATATTGAATAATAGTGGTGATAATGGACATCCTTGGTTCACCCCTGATCTTATTGGAAATGCATGTAGGTTATCTCCAATGCGTATAATGCTTCCTGAAGGATTTAGGTAGATACTGCTTATTATTTTATGGAAAGTTCCCTTTATTCCTATGTTCTCCAGTGTTTTTGATAGGAATGGGTGTTGTATTTTGTCGAAAGCTTCTTCTGTATCTATTGAGATAATCATGTGGTTTTAGTTAGTTTTGTTGTTGATATGATCAATAATGCTAATAGTTTTCCAATATTAAACCAGCCCTTCATTCCTGGTATGAATCCCACCTGATCATAATGTATTATTTTCGTGATAAGATGCTGGATTCATTTTGCTAAAATCTTGTTTAAAATTTTTGCATCTATATTCATTAGAGAAATTGGTCTATAATTTCCATTCTCTGTCTTGTCTCTTCCTGGTTTGGATATCAAAACCATATTTGTATCATAGAAAGAATTTGGGAGGACTCCTTCTTCCCCAATTTTCAAAAATAATCTATATAATATTAGAATTAACTCTTCTTTAAATGTTTGATAGAATTCACTTGTGAATCCATCTGGCCCTGGAGATTTTTTGTTACGGAGTTCATTGATGGCTTGTTCAATTTCTTTTTCTGAGATGGGGCTGTTTAAGTATTCAAATTCCTCTTCTGTTAATCTGGGCAATTTGTATTTTTTGAAATATTCATCCATCTCATTTAGATTATCGAATTTGTGGGCATAAAGTTGGTCAAAGTAATTTCTAATTATTGTTTTAATTTCCTCCTCATTGGAGGTGAGTTCACCCCTTTCATTTTTAATATTAGTATTTTGATTTTCTTCTTTCCTTTTTTTTAATCAAACTAACCAAAGGTTTATCAATTTTATTAGCTTTTTCATAAAACCAACTGTTGATTTTATTTATTAATTCAATAGTTTTTTAATTTTGATTTTATTAATCTCTCCTTCGGTTTTCAGTATTTCTAATTTGGTATTTTCTTGGGGATTTTCAATTTGTTGTTTTTCTAGCTTTTTAAGCTGCATTCCCTAGTCATTGATCTCCTCTTTCTCTATCTTATTTATATAGGCATTCAAAGATATAAAACTTTCCCTAAAAACTGCTTTTACAGTATCCCATAAGATTTGGTAGGTTGTCTCATTATTGTCATTCTCTTGAATGAAGTTGTTGATGGTTTCTATGATTTCTTCTTTAACCCATTTCTTCTTTAGGATTAGATCATTTAGTTTCCAGTTGATTTTTGGTTTATCTTTCCGTGGCCTTTTATTACCTACAATTTTTATTGCAATATGATCTGAGAAGGATGCATTGATTATCTCTTCCTTTCTGCACTGGATTGTGAGATTTTTATGTCCTAGTACATGGTCAATTTTTGTAAATGTTCCATGTACCGCTGAGAAAAAGGTATATTCCTTTCTATTCCCATTCAATTTTCTCCAAAGATCTATCATATCTACCTTATCTAGAGTTTTATTTACCTCCTTGACCTCTTTCTTGTTTATTTTGAGGTTAGATTTATCGAGTTCAGAAAGGGGGAGGTTGAGGTCCCTCACTAGTATAGTTTTGCTGTCAATTTCTTCCTTCAACTCCCCCTGTTGAACCTGTAGCACCTTGACAACCATCTTCTGTTTGGGGGTTCTTGCCTAGCAGCAAGCCCTCCTCTTGCTCTGTCAGAATTCTGTTGTGGAAACTGCAAGGCTGTACCAAGTAGCACCAAAATGCTTAAAATGCACTCACCCACCTCAGTTGGGGGCTGTCTCCTCTGGGTCTCTCCATGAGGCAGCCACCAGCCTGGCTAACAAATGATGCTCTCAAAATTCCCAATTAATTTGCCTGAGACATTAACTCGGTCCATTTCATGAGTAACAAATTTTTTTCCCCCTCCCCCACCGCTTACCTTTTTATGGTTCTCTTGAGACCTGCATTTGAAGATCGAATTGTCTGTTAAGTTCTGGTGTTTTGGTCAGGAAGCTGTGGAAATCCCTTACTTCAATGAATGACTTTCTCTTGCCTGAAATGTTATGCTGAACTTTGCTGGGTAGTTGATCCTTGGTTTTAGTCCCAACTCCTTTGCCTTATGGAATATTGGTTTCCAATTCTTTCGATCTTTTAAGGTAGAAGCTGCAAGGTCCTGTGTAATTATGACTGTATCTCCTTGGTATTTTAATTGTTTCTTTCTGGCTGCTTGTAATATTTTCTCCTTCATTTGATAGCTCTGGAATTTGGCAACGCTATTCCTTGGGGTTTTAAGTTTGGGATCCTTTTCAGGAGGGCAATGGTGGATTCCTTCGATGACTGTTTTGCCCTCTGAGTCTAGCACTTCTGGGCAGTTTTCCTTGATGATTTCCTGGAAGATATTGTCCAGTCTCTTTTCTCCATCATGGGTTTCTGGCAGGCCAATAATTCTTAAATTTTCTCTCCTGGATCAATTTTCCAGGTCAGTTGTTTCTTCAATTAGATTTTTTACATTTTCTTCTATCTTTTCATTCTTTAGATTTTGTTTGACTGATTCTTGCTGTCTCATTGAGTCATTAGTTTCTACTTGCCCAATTCTAATCTTTTTCAAATTATTTTCTTCCATTAACTTTTGTAACTTCTTTCCATCTGTCCAATTTTTCCTTTTAAGGAGCTATTTTCTCCCATTAATTTTTGTACTTCCTTTTCCATTCGACTAATTTTCCCAGTTAGGTTTTGGGTTTCCTTTTCCATTTGACCTTTTAGGGAGTTATTTTCTCCAGTTAATTTTTGAACTTCCTTTTCCATTTGTTCAATTTTCCTTTTCAAAGAGATGTTCTCATCAGTGAATTCTTTTTTTATAATTTTAAAATTATTCACCAGTTTTTCTTCTATTTCCTTCTTCAGCTGTTCCAGGAGAGCTGCTTGTACTTGCGAGTAGTTCATAATCCCTTCTGAAGTTTCAGATGGAAGTACAGTCTCAGCTCTGACCTCTTTGGTGTTTGTGTTTTGGTCCTTATCCCCATAGAAAGATTCTATGATTCTTTCGCCCCTCTGATTTTTCTTGTTCATGATATTGATTGAGTGTTGTGGCTTCTGGTTCTTTCAGTCAGAAGCTGCAGAACTTTGTGTTGAACTGATGTGTGAAAAAGCTAAAAGCACGTTTTTGTTTTGGGCTTCCCTGATCAGCCCTGGGTTTAGCTTGTGAAATGTGGAGAAGGGGTGGTCTGGTCACAGGTGATCTCCTCAGCTGAACTGAGGCAAAGGCAAGCTCAGGGGCTGGTGATCCCAGCTGCCCTATTGTCTTTCTGATTCCCCTGGAGAGCTGAGGCATGCCTAGATGCTAACACGTGTTCCCACCCCTCCTAGGGTTCCACTCCTGGTTCTGAGTTTTCTCTGCCCTGGGTCCTCTGTCCTTCTGGTTTGCCTCTGCCACTGTAGTAGGAATCCCCCTTAGCTATTTTCCTAGCCTCAGCCTGTTATGAGGCTATTGGCCTCCTTCTGCTGTTCTTGCTGATCCAGGATTTTTCTGGGGAAATATTTTATGGTTTTTTCATGGTCAACAAGGGGGGAGGAGAGAGCATTTACTGATCACTCCACCATCCTGGCTCCTGGTAGTTCAAGTTCACATTCAAGACCTTCAGGTTGAAGGTCTCAGGAGCTGCTGTGCTGATATCTGGCACTCGGCAGCTCTCACTGGCTCGCTTCAGCTTGTCTCCCACCCTTGGTGCCGCTCTGCTGGTTCAGCTTGCCACTCTCAGGTTTCTCAGGACCCTTCCACTCCACTGCGCTGGCTGCCCTGTGCTATGCACTGTTGGCTCACCCCCGCAGAACAGATCCTTCCCGTGGACCTTCCAGCCTAACCTGGGCTCCAAATCTGTCACAGTCTGTCTCCCACTGGATTCCGCACCTCCAGAATTTGGTCAGATTCTCCTTTCAGAGGTATCTGAAGGAGTTTGTCTGAGAGCTTATGTGAGTTGTTGCTGTCACTCCACCATCTTGGCTCCACCCCACCAGGACATAATTCTTAACTGATCCACACAATGGTTGAATAAATTCACAACTCCACCAACAGTGTATTAGTGCCTCAATATTTCCAAATCCCCTCCAAAATTTGTCATTTTCCTTTTATGTCATATTAGCCAATCTGATAGGTATGAGATGGTTCCTCAGAGATGGTTCCTCAGTGTTTTAATTTTGATTTCCTTCAACAATAGAATTTAGAACATTTTTCATATTACTATCGATAACTTTGCCTTCTCCTTCTGAAAACCACCTGTTTATATCTTTAATTATTTGTCATCCAGAGAATGGCTTATTTAAAAATTATTGAAGAATGAGGCCTTTATCCAAGAAACTTGGTATACTTTTTTTTCAAAATTATGACTACTAACTATATTTCCTGTCACATTATTTCCCCCTGTTTATCCTACTCTCTCTCACCTTTCACTTTATCCATCCTTAAAAGTATTTTCCTTCTGATGACTACCTCCCCTGATCTGCTCTCCCTTCTATCAGATCCCCTTCCTTCTCTTATCCCATTTCCCTCCTACTTCCCTGTAGGGGAAGACAGATTTCTATACCCAACTGAGTGTGTATTTTACTGCTTCTTTGAGCCAATTTCCATGAGGTTCACACACTCCCCTCTCCACCCTCCCCCCATTTAGCCCTTCACTGTAAAACTATTTTTCACCTTTTTTATGAGAAATAATTTACTCCACTCTATCACTCCCTTTTCCCTTCCAGGGCATTCTTTTTCTCACCCCTTAATTCTATTTATTTTTAAAGATAATGTTCCCATCTTATTCAATTTACATCCATGCCCTCTCTCTATGCATACTCCTCTAACAGATCTTTAATTAGAAAGTTCATTTTCTTTAAGGAAATTACTGATAATTTCTATAGTTTGTTCTTTAATCCATTCATTCTTTATGACTATATATTGAATTTCCAATGAACATATATTTATATATGCATAAAATTCATTTATTTTTCAGTTTTCAACATTCACTTCCACAAGAATTTGAATTCCAAATTTTCTCCCCATCTCTCCCCATCCCTACACAAGACATTTTGCACCCTATCTACTCCTTCCTCCAATCTGTCCTTGCTTCTATCATTCCTGTTCTTCTATCCCCCTGCCTTCTATTTTCCTGCAGGGCATAATATATTTCTATACTACATTGCCTATATATCTTGTTTCTCAGTTGCATGTAAAAACAATCCTCCCTCCTTTGACCTCTGGAATATCATATTCCAAGAAAGCCCTTAGATCCCTTAGTATAGAAGCCATGTAATACTGTGTTATCCTGATTATATTTCCACAATCCCTTGAATTGTTTCTTTCTGACTTATTGTAATATTTTCTCTTTGATCTAGGAACTCTGGAACTTGGCTAAAGTATTCCTAGGGGATTTCCTTTTGGGATCTCTTTCAGGAGGTGATTGGTCAGTTCTTTCCATTTCTATTTTACCCTCTGATTCTAGAATATCAGAGCAGTTTTCCTTGATAATTTCTTGGAGGTGATGTCTAGGATCTTTTTTTAAGTCATTAATTTTAGGTAGACCAATGTTTTTAAAAATTATTTCTTCTGGATCATTTTTTTTCAATTCAGTTGTTTTTGCAGTGAGGTATTTCACATTGTCTTCTATTCTTTTTTTTCATTCTTTTGGTTTTGTTTTATAATTTCTTGATTTCTCATAAAGTTATTAGCTTCCATATGTTCCATTCTAATTTTAAAGAATTATTTTCTTCAGTGATATTTTGGACCTCCTTTTCTGTTTGACCAATTTTGCTTTTTAAGGCATTCTTCTCCTCCTTAGCTTTTTGGACCATTTTTGACATTTGGGTTAGTCTCCTTTTAAAGGTGCTGTTTTCTTCAGAGTTTTTTTGCGGGTCTCCTTTAGCAAACTATTGACTTGTTTTTCATGATTTTCTTCCCATTTTTCCTTCACCTTTCTTACTTGATTTTCAAAATAGTTTCTGAACTCTTCTGTGGCCTGTGACCACTGCATATTTTTTGGAGGCCTTGGATATAGGAATCTTTACCTTTCTGTCTTCCTCCAGCTGTACGATTTGGTCTTCCTCTGATTGCATGCTTTGCTCTTCCTTATCTGAAAGTATGGAAGAAAATAACTTTTTAGCCAAGAAAGTAACTTTCTATACTCTTATTTTTTTTCCCTTTTAAGGCATTTTACCAGCCAATTACTTGACTTTTGAGTGCTTTTCCAAGTGCAAGGTATCTTACCCCAGGCTTCAGAGGTTTTGTGCAGCTGTTCTCCAAAATATTTCTAGGGACCTGTAAGTTCTCACTTCTCCAAAGTGGCATAGTCGTGGGAGAGGTGTTTACTTGTCTCCTGGCCTACACTCTGGTCTATGAGCAACCACAAGCACTCTTTTCTGCCCTGCAACTATGAGTAGGATTCCCTCTCCACAGCTGCCACTGGCTCTACCACATAGTACTCCACCTCACCCCAGGAGCACCACTCAGAATTGAGACACAGATTAGCTGCTCCATTCCCTCATTGTCTGTAGCCCAAGAGCTCCAAAAGTAGCAGCTACTGAGACATTGGCTGCAGCTGCCCTGAGGCTGGGGCAAAGGCCTGACTATTCTCCCTTCTCACCTAGGTTAAAGTGTTTTATCTCTGCTCTTTGAAGGTGTCTTTGGGGTTTGTGAGTTAAGAAATCTGGAAACTGTAGCACCTATCCTTGATTCAGCACCCTGAAGCCTGCTCCAGTCTCAGCTATGCCAGCATGGCCCATGTTGGGCTGTGCTCTGCTCTGAGCTTCATGTGATAGACTCTACCTGTCAGCCTTCCAGGTTGTCTTGAGCTCTAAATCTATTTCACTCTGTCATTTTGTGTATTCTCCTGCTCTAGAATTTGTTTAGAGTTATTTTTAGAGGTATTTTATGGGCTTGGGAGGGGAGAACTCAAGCAGGTTCATGCTTCTCTCTAATTTTTAATCTGTGCTTCCATGGCCATTATTGAATGTTATTTTATTGTATTATTTTTTGAAATGGGAACTTTGAATAGTTTTGCTTTTTTGAGTTTGGTACAATGATAACTTTATTAATATTCAATTGACATTTCAAAAATGATTTTTGAAGCATCTGCTATTTGCCAGTATCTATGCTGTGTGTTAATGATACAGACCAAGCTAAAAACAACTCATGCCTTCAAAAGAGTTTGAATTATATTGGAGGAAACAATAAGCTGATATGTAAATAAATATAAAATATTTTGGGGGAAGAGAGCTATAACACGTGAAGAGATCAGGAAAGAAGGTGATATTTGATGTAATCCTGAATGAGACTAATGATATTGAAAAGCTAAAGTGAAGAAAGGAGTGAAAAATGCTGGAATGTTGAGTTCATGGGGTAGCTCCAGTCCAGTTTGTCTCAAATATAGATGACATATAAAGAAGTGCTGTAAACTAGATCTGAAAAGATAGGTAGATTATGAAGGAATATGAGAGGAGAAATTTAATAAGGAGATATTAGATGAACTGAGACTGACTGGGGAGACTATGGTAGTTAACTAGCTAATTGACAATGGGTCTGAAGTAGGATGCTCTCAATGTGAATGTAGAGAAGAAAGGTGGAAAAGATATTGGGAAGTAAGAATCAGCAGGATTTGGAAAATGATAGACATGGTGGAGGTGTAAGGAGAGGAAAGAATTAAGGAAATGATAATGAGTTTCATTTTGCACATGCTCAGTTTGAGATATCAATGGGAATTGCAAGTGGAGATACCTAGCAGGTAATTGGTGAGGTGGAACTAGAACCCACTATAGGAATAAGGATTAAATATGTGGATTTGGGAGCTATGTGATCTGAGATGGTAGTTGAACCCATTGGGGCGAGGAGATCACCAAGAAAGAAAAAGAATAAAGCTTGGGATATATACTTGGAAGAAAATGATGATTCTGTTGCTGGGCATGAACTTGGGTTTATCTGAGAATACGGAAGAAGAATACTTAGACAAATAGGAGGATCAAGGAAGAACAAATGATTCAAATTGAATTCTGATGACTTCAAGTCCAATATTTATTTTGTTACATTCTACTAACTGACCCTAGAAATATATTTTTATGATTCCATTATCTGGATGTTGATAAATATATATATATATATATATATATATATATATATATATATATATACATACATATATGTGTATGTATATACACATACATACATATGTGTGTATATTTCCCCTTTAAAACTGAGTAAATGCCACTAAAATCTGGCTGTATTTAATAAGACACTAAGCTTGAATTGAGTAGACTTTCCCTCTGGAATTACTTTAAGTAACATTGCTGCTTATATGACTAAAATTTAGGATAGCTGCCTGGATCCAGTGCTACTTTTGCCATCACTCTTTGAGTAACCTTGGCTAAGTCACAGCATCTCTTTGGGTCTTGACTTCTACTAAAATGTAGATGCTTTTCCTAAGATGTAGGAAAAGAAAATCTCTAAATTTTTTAATCTTTTTACTCCTAATATGTTTCATTAACAGTACCTATTATATTCTAGCTATAAATAGCAATTAGTAGATTAAACATAGCTCTTTGGTCTTTGAGGTCTTTTGAGCTCTTTGTACCAAGCCAAGAAAGGGTGCAACAAGATTCAACAATGATAATAACAAAATCAAAAACAAGTACTGACTAATCTCAGTAATTGATATTGATTAAAAATTATAGATTAGAAAGCTACAAATGGGGCAGAGCCAAAATGACAGAGTAGAAGTGGAGACCTGCTACAGTTCTGCCCCCATACCCCTACAAAACCCTGCAAAAATAACTGAACAAATTATAGAGTAGCAGAAGCCACACAATGATAGACTGAAGCAAATTTTCAGCCTAAGACAATCTGGAAAATTGACAGGAAGCATCTATTGCACTCAGACTGGGAGCAGAGCATAATTCAGCATGGGCCATACCACCATGGACTGAGCTGGAGCAGGCATTAAGGGACTGAATCGCTCCAGATTTCTCAACCCACAAATGCCTAAGACAGCTCTGAAGGCCAGTGGTGAGGGGCTTTTATCTGAGTGAAAGAGGAATGTGGTCCATCCCCAGCCCCAGCTGCAGCCCCAGACCCAGCCTCAGCCCAGGCTCCAGCACCATGTCTGTGGTTACCACTGTTGAAGCTGTGGAGGTTTCTGGGGCCCTCTTCTTAACAAAGAGCTCAAAAGTCAAGTAATTGACTAGATGACTGCCTCTGGAGCCCTCCAGTTAAAAAGGAGCTCAAAAAATCAAGTAAATGTCTATGAAAATGATCAAATAGGGCAAAAGAAACAAACTATAGATTCTTACTTTCTCGGTGAACAGGTATTTCCTTACTTCATTGGTGATGAGGAAGATCAAAACTTACAACCAGAAAAAGACAACAAAGTCAAAACACCTGCATCCAAAGCCTCTACAAAAAGTATGAATTGATGTTAGGCCATGAAAGAGCTCAAAAAAGATTTTTAAAATCAAGTAGTAAAAGTGGAGGAAAAATTGCAAAGAGAAATGGGAACGATGCAAGAATATCATGAAAAAGGAGTCAACAACTAATTAAACAAATCTCCCTGCCCCCGAAATGCTGAAGAAAATAACACCTGTAAAATTAGACTAACTCAAATGGCAAAAGAAGTCCAAAAAGCCAATGAGGATAAGAATGCCTTAAAAATCAGAATGGCCCAAATAGAAAAAGAAGTACAAAATCTCAATGTAGAATTATTCCTTAAAAATTAGAATGGAGCACATGGAAGCTAATGACTTTTTGATAAAACAGGAAATTGTAAACTAGAACCAAAAAAATGACAAAAATAGAAGACAAAGTGAAGTATTTAATTGAAAAACCAACTGACCTGGAAAATAGATTGAGGGGAGATAATTTTAAAATTGTTGAATTATTGGAAAGTCATGATCAAAAGAAAAGCCTAGACATAATCTTTCAATAAATTATCATGGAAAACTGCTCTAATATTCTAGAACCAAAGGGTAAAATAGAAAGGGAAAGAATCCATACATAACCTCCTCAAAAAGATACCAAAAGGAAAACGCCTAGGAATATTGTAGCCAAGTCTCAGAGTTCCCAGGTCAAGGAGAAAATACTATAAGCAGCCAAAAAGAAACAATTCAAGTCCTGTGGAAACACAATCAGGATAACATAAGATTTAGCAGCTTCTACGCTAAGGGGTCAGAGGGTTTGAAATATGATATTTCAGAGGTCAAAGGAGCTAGGATTAAATCCAAGAATCACCTACTCAGGGAAACTGAATATATTGCTTCAGGGAAAAAATGGAATTTCAATGAAATAGAGGACTTTCAGGCATTCTTGTGGAAAAGCACAGAGTTGAATTGAAAACTTGACTTTCAAATACAAGGCTCAAGAGAAGCATCGAAAGGTAAACAGGAAAGAGAAACCATAAGGGACTTATTAAACTTGAACTGTTTATAGTCCTACATGGAAAGATGATATTTGTAACTCATAAGACCTCTCTTAGTATTAGGATAGTTAGAGGGAATACACACATAGATACAAATATAGATATAGATAGATATGTACGTTAATGTTTGTATATGTGTATGTACATATATATTTATGTGTATATATATGTAGAGAGAGACACAGAGACAAAAAGAGACATAAACAGAGAGAGACAGTGACAAAGAGAGAGACAGAGATCAAGACAGAGAGCATAGGGTAAGCTGAATATGAAGGAAAGATATCCAAAATATAAAATTAAATGTTGAGAGGAATGTGTTAGGAGAAAGAGGAAGGGAGATATAGAATGTAACAAATCATCTCACATAAAACATTCAGGAAAGAATTTTTACAATGGAGGGGAAGAGGGGGATGGTGAGAGGGGATAAGTGAGCCTTACTTTCATCAGATTTGGCTTCTAGAGGCAATAATACAAACACTCAATTGCGTATGGAAGTTTACCTTACCCTACAAGAAAGTAGGGGGAAGGGGATAGCAGAGGGGAGATAATAGAAGAGACAGAAGATTGGAGGAAGGCGTAATCAGAAGCCAACACTTTTGTAGAAGGATAGGTCAAAAGAAAGAATAGAATAAACGGAGGGTGGGACAGGATAGAGGAAATAGTCTTTCACCACATGACTGTTATGGAAGTGTTTTGCATGACTACACATGTATAATCTATACAAATTGGCTTCTCAATTAAGGTGGGTAAGGAAGGGGGAAGAGAGAGAATATGGAACTCAAAACTTTAAAAACAAATGTTAAAAATTGTCTTTACTTGCAACTAGGAAATAAGATATATAGGCAATGGGGTATAGAAATCTATCTTGCCCTACAGGAAAATGGAAGGGAAGGGGATAAGGGAGGGAGGTGGGGTAACAGAAGGGAGGGCAGATTGTAGGAAAAGGTAATCAGAATACATGCTGTCCTGGAGTGGAGTGGAGTAAGGGGAGAAATGAAGAGCAAAATTTGAAATTTGAAATTTTGTGGAAGTGAATGTTGAAAACTGACACAAAATAAATTTTATAAAAAAACTACAAATGAAACCACATAATGTCTCAATAGACATGGAAAAGCCCTTTGAAAAAATGTAACACTAAATTATGTTAGACACTAAAATCAACCGGCATAGATGACTTCATTATTATAGGAAGCTTTTCTCATAAATACAATGTTAAGGTCCATCTTGTCAGTGTGGATACTTACATGCTTACATATACATTTGTGTGGATGTATGAAATTCTAGTGAAATGATCACATGTATGCACCCATAGGTAAGTATATCTGTACACATATGTATTTGGGTAGATATTTAATTAAGTTATGAAAACAAAACAAGGAGGAGAAATTAAAGACATAAACATTGCAAAGAGAAAGCATTTTTTTTCCTCTGCAGATGAATTGGTATTTTATTTAGAAAACCCTGGAGAATCAGAAAAGAACTTAATAGAGATGATCAATAGATCTAGTAATAAGATACAAAATAAAGCTGCAAAAAAATACACAAAACAATCTTTCCTTTTACTATTAATATAAAAACATTGTAGAAGTATTTGAAAGATTAATCCAATTCAAAATAATCACAATTCCTTTATCTAGGAGTTAACCTACCAAGTTATGTTAAAGACACAAATAAGTACAAATAAAAAGCACTTTATATAGAAAAGATCCAAATAATTTAAAAAGTATTATCATGAACAAATCATATCTGTAAACTAAACAATTACAAAATAAATTTATATATTCAATGAAATGTCAGTCAAATTATCAAAATGTGAATATTCTGGATTATTAAAAAAATACAAAAACTCTTTTAAAGAACAATATTAAAGATTTGGAGGGAGCTTGGATTTACTTATATACCCCAGGAATCTCATGAGTTTTATCTCACAACTTAATAGAATGAGAACTTTAACTTGTTCTGTTTCTGATCCGTTTAAGTTTATCTCTCCTAAGACATCCTTCTGTTTGCAGGGTATTTACCACATGGACTTGAACACCAAGTGAACTTATCATATTGCAGTACACTTAGCACAGTGCCTGACACATAGAAGGGCCATAATTTTATTAATTAATTTTCTTAATTGATCATCATTGAACATCAAAATTATGTTTATCATAACTTCCACACTTAAACAATCCATCATGCTTAGCCTTCTATGTTGCAAGACTCCTAAGTGTATGTTACCATGTACATTAGAATTTTTTTTAGGAAGAAAAATGTGACATATTTTTTCCAGATTTCAAACTACATAGCAAGATAGTAGTCAAAATTACTTGATGCTAGATAAATGTCTAATACTAAGACAGTAGAACTGACTTTATGAACTAGATTCAACAGCAAGCTAAATACAACAGTGGAGTGTTTGATGCAACCAAAAGTGCAAACTACTAGAAACAGAGTAATTTTTTAATAGCTTTAGGGAAGTCTGGAAGAAAGTTTGACAGAAATTATGTTTTGATAACTGTTTTGTACCATATTCTGTGATAAACTCTTAGCTGTATATGGAAGGAAATCATAAAAGTTCATAAAAATTTCATCATTTTCTACAAAAGCTTGATTGATGCAAAATAGTCACCTCAACAGGAAGGCCAAATATGCCCCCAAATTATCTTTACAATTAAACACTTGATGTTCTTGACAAGCAGAGATTTGGCAGTCAAAGACAAGATTAGTTTAAAATAAAACCTTCGTTGTAATTTGGTGAAAGATAAATAGTATTCCCCCCAAAACCCGCAAAAACAGTAGATTGGTGAAGCAGAAAATGAGTCTAGTGAGCTTGGCATGAGATCCTATTTAGCATCCACTTAAATTCCTATTATATGTCTGTTTTCCTTCTATTGATAATCAGAGGATCATTGAACAAAGTATTTATTTAGGTTCATCTAACAATGAATCATGCATGACCTTATACAGTCATGCTAAATAATAGACCAAAACAAAGTCTGAATTTTCAGTCAGAAGAACTGTTTGAATTTCAGCTCTGGGTATATACGTATAGGAAAGTTGTGAACTTTTAAGCATCTCAATTGCTTCTTTTATAAAACAAGGGGATGTGTACAGACAAAATAATTAATATATGCTAATCTTATGAAGAGCTTATTATGAGCCAAGTATTGTGCCTAACTTTAAGGATAAAAATACAAAACCAAATATTGTCCCTCTTTTTTAATAATTGGAAGACAAGACACTTTTAATTGATGCAAAAAAAGACCCACTTTTTGTTATGATTTACTTCTTAAAGTTTATTTGTAATCTGTGGAATAAAACAAACACTTTCATAATGAATTACAATAAAAAGGTGATTTCATATGAAAACACAAACATTGGGTGGAGGGACAGAGCCAAGATGAAGGAGTTAAAGCAGGCAGTTGCTTGAAACTCTCCCCTACACTCCTCCAAATACCTGTAAAAATGACTCCAAAAAATTCTAGAACACCAGAACCCACAAAGTGACAGAGTGAAACAAATTTCTAGCCCAAGACAACCGGGAAGGTCAACAGGAAAGGACTGCTGCATCAGTTTGAGAAAAGCACAATTCAGCATGGGCCATGCCAGCACAGATCCCAACAAACCCAGAGCAGTGCCATTGAATCACTGGCAGCTGTGGGGGTTTCCAAAATTCTCAAGTCACAAACGCCAAAGACAACTTAGAAGGTCAGTAAGAAAGATCCACAGGACCCAGTCCTGGGGAAGCAGCAGCAACAGTGGTGGCTGCTTTAAGCATGCTTGGCCCACAGATGGTGGGGTTATTTAACTGATCAGAGGAGGATTGCTCTTTGCTGGCACTGAGGCAGGATTCTCTTGCTTTGTACATACTTGGATCTGGGTCACAGTCCTGGGTAGTGATCTTGGGGCAAGAAGGAGTGCCACCATGGTGGGGCTTGTGGTGGTTGTGGAGAGGGAATCCTCCTTATAGTTCCAAGGTAGAAAAGAGTGCTTGTGGTCACTCACAGACCAGAGCACAGATGAATAGGGGAGTAAACACCTCTCCTTTTATCATACAACTGTGGAAGAGCTGAAAATTTACAGAGAAAAAAATCTCAGAATATAGAATTTTACTTTGGTGACAAGGAAAATCAAAATATATACTCAGAAGAAGTCAACAAAGTCAAAGCTCCTACATCCAAAGCCTCCAAGAAAAATACATATTAATGACAGGTCATTGAAGAGCTCAAAAAGGATTTTGAAAATGAAGTGAGAGAAGTAGAAGGAAAATCAGAAAGAAAAATTAGAGTGATGCAATAACATCATGAAAAAATGATTTTGCTAAAGGAGACCCCAATAATGCTGAAGAAAATAGCACCTTTTAAAATTGACTAACTCAAATGGCAAAAGAGGTCCAAAAACCCAACGAGGAAAGAAATGCCTTAAAAAGAAGAATTGGACAAATAGACAAAGGAAGAAAAAAAATCTCACTAAAGTAATTAATTCCTTAAAAATGAAAATAGAGAAAACAGAAGCTAATGACTCTATGAGAAATAAAAAATTACAAAACAAAACCAAAATAATGAAAAAATAGAAGACAATGTAAAGTATCTCATTGGAAAAATACCTGACCTAGAAAATAGATCCTGGATATCTATTAAAAATCATTGGACTACCTGAAAGCCATGATCAAAACAAAAACCTTGACATAATCTTTCAAGAAATTATCAAGGAAAACTGCCCCAATATTCTAGAACCAGAAAGTAGAATAAAAATCAAAAGAACTCACTGATCACCTGCTGAAGGGGATCCCAAATGAAAACTCCTAGGACAATTGTAGCCAAGTTTCAGAGCTCCCAAGTGAAGGAGAAAATATTGAAAGCAGCCAGACAGAAACAATTCAAGTATTGTGGAAACATAATTAGGACAACACAAGATTTATCAGCTTCTACATTAAAGGATCAGAGGGTTTGGTACATGAATTTCTGGAGGTCAAAGGAACTAGGATCAAAACAAAGAATCTTCTACCCAGGAAACTAAGTATAGTACTTCAGGGTGAAAAATTAACAGTCAATGAAATAGAGGACTTTCAAGCATTCTTGATGAAAAGATCAGAACTGAATAGAAAATTTGACTTTCAAAAATGAGAATCAAAAGAATCATGAAAAGGTAAATAAGAAATAGAATTCATAAGGGAATTATTAAAGTTGAACTATTCACATTCCTACTTGCAAAGCTGATATTTGTAACTCATGAGACCTTTCTTAGTATATACATACATACATATAAATATATAGAAATAGAGATCTATCTATAGGTCTCTATCTCATCTATCTATCTATCAATCTATTTATTTATCTATGTCTGTCTAAATATCAATTTATCTGTATGAAGGGACTATGTGTGTATGTGTATAGATACACATATGTGTATGTATATATACACATATACACACATACATACATATATGCACACCCACACACACACACACACATATAGAGAGAGACATACACACATATAGACAGATAAAAAGAAAGAAAGACATAGATAGATAGATACATAGACAAGAGAGGGAAGGAGAGAGGGGGAGAGAGAGAGAGCACAAGGTGAATTAAATATGGAGGGAATATATCTAAATTAAGGGTGAGAGAGGAATGTACTTGAGGAAGAAGAAAGGAAGAGGCAGAATGGGGTAAATTATCTCACATGAAAGCGACAAGAAAAAGTTTTTACAATGGAGGGGAACAGAGGGAGGCGAGAGGGAATGAGGTAACCTTACTCTTATCAAATTTGACTTAAGGAGGGAATAACATACACACTCAATTGGGTATGAAAATCTATTTTACCTTATAAGAAAGAAGGAGGGAAGGGGATAAGATGGAGGGGATGATAGAAGGGATGGCAAATGGGAGGAGGGAATAATCAGAAGCAAACACTTTTCATGAGGGATAAGATCAAAGGAGAGAATACAACAAATGGGGGTAGCAGAGGATGGAAGGAAATATGTCATTGTTTCACAACATGACTTTTATGGAAGTGTTCCATATGACTACATTGATATAACCTGTATCAAATTGCTTGCCTTCTCAATGATGGTGAGTGGGGAGGGAGGAAGGAAGAAAATATATAATTTGAAGTTCTAAAAACAAATGTTAAAAATTGTTTTTACATGCAACTAGGAAATCAGATATACAGGCAATGGGGTATACAAATCTATCTTATCCTACAGGAAAAATAGAAGGAGAGGGGATAAAATGCAGGGAGGGTGATAGAAGGGAGGACAGATCAGGAGAAAGGGTAATCAGAATGCAATCCTTCTCAGGGTAGGGGGAGCAGAGCGATTGGAAGAAAATTTGAAACTCAATATCTTGTGGAATTGAATATTGAAAACTAAAATAAATTAATAAACAAAAAAGAAATGCAAATCTGTTACACACAACTTGGTATTCCTTTCAGATACACAACAAAATTATCACTTAAATTTCATTTTTTCTTTCCCTTCCCCCAGCCTCCACCCTACAGAGGTCTACTCTTACAAACATTAGGTATATATGTGTAAAATTATTCCATACATATTTCTATTTATCAATTTTTTCTCTGGATCCAAATAGCATTTTTCATCATATGCCCTTTATAGTTAATTTAGGTATTTAAAATAGACAAAATAATGTATTCACTCAAAGTCTTTCTTAAAACAATATCATAGTTACTGTATACAATGTCTTCTTGGTGCTACCAATTTTGCTCTTCATTATTTCATGAAAGTCTTTACTTTTTTTTTTTGAAGTCATTGAACTCATCATAGTATTCCATCACAATCATGTACCATAACTTGTTCAGCCATTCCCTAGCTAACAGGCATATCTTCAATTTCCAATTCTTTGCCACCACAATGGTAGCTGCAATAAATATTTTAGAACATACATATTAACTTTTCTTTTCCCCAATCATCTTTGGAAATAGATCAAGCTGTGGTGTTAATGGGCATAGGTAGTTTAATAATTCTTTAGGTATAATTCCTGATTGCTCTTCAAAACAGTTGGATCAATTCACAATTTCACCAACAATGAATAAGTATTCCAGTTTTTCCACATCCTTTCCCACATTTGTCACTTTCTCTTTCTATCATGTTAGCCAATTTGGTAGATATAAAATATCACAAGATTTTTTTTAATCTGCATTTCTTTCATCAAAGATTTAGAGCATTTTTTAAAAATGACAATGAATTGTTTTGATTTTTTCATTGAAAAATTGACTACTCTTATCTCTTAACCATGCCTGACACCATACTCAAGAATAAAGTCCAAATGGGTACACAATCTAGGTACAAAGATTGATACCATGGACAAACTGGAGGAGCAAGGAATAGTGTATTTATCAGACTTGTGGAGAAAGGAAGACATTTTTACTAAAGAAGAGATAGAAAGCATTATGGAATGCAAGATGGATAATTTTAATTACATTAAACTGAATTACATTAAAATTTAATTTACATTAAATTTTAATTATTAAATTTAATTACATTAAATATTTTTTTAATGTAAATGTAATGTAAAATACATTTAATTATTAAATTTAATTACATTAAAATTTAATTACATTAAAAACTGAATTACATTTAATTACATTAAACTGAAATTAAATTAAACTGAAATTAAACTGAAATTTTGCACAATCAAACTCAATGCAACCAAAATTCAGAGGGATGTAGTATATTGGGAAAGAATTTTTACAGCTAATCTCAGAGATAAAGGGTTCATTTCTAGAATATATAGAGAACTGAGTCAAATGTAAAATACAAGTCATTACCCAATTGATACATCGTCAAAGGATATGAACAGGCAATTTTCAGAGGAAGAAATTAAAGGCATCTATAATCATATGAAAACATGCCCTAAATCACTTTTGATTAGAGAGATGCAAATCAAAACAACTCTCAGGTACCACATCATACCTATTAGATTGGCAAACATGACAGAACAGGAAAATGACAAATGTTGGAGAGGATGTGGGAGAGTTGGAACACTAGCTCATCATTGATGGAGCTGTGAGATAAACCAACCATTCTGAAGAGCAGTTTGTAACTATGCCCAAAAGGCTACAAAAATGTGCATATCCTTTGACACAGCAATATCGCTTCTAGGACTGTATCCCCAAGAGATCATAAAAATGAGAAAGGGTCCCACATGTACAAAAATATTCATAGCAGCACTCTTCATTGTTGCCAAAAACTGGAAATCAAGGGGATGCCCATCAATTGGGGAATGGCTGAATAAAATATGGTATGTAAATGTAATGGAATACTATTGCACCATAAGAAATGATGAACAAGAAGACTTCAGAGAGGCCTGGAAAGACTTATATGATCTGATGCTGAGCGAAAGAAGTAGCACCAGGAGAACTCTGTGCACAGCAACGACCACAGTGTACGAGAGTTTTTTCTGGAAGACTCGAATCTTCATAGCAATTCAAGGACATAAAAAAAAAATTCCCAATGACCTTCTAAGGCAAAATACCTTCCACATTCAGAGAAAGAACTATGGAATTCAATCACAGATTGTAGCAGATCATTGTGTGTGTGTGTGTGTGTGTGTGTGTGTGTGTGTGTATTATGTTTTGGTTTGCTATATGATTTCTCCAATTTATTTTAGTTCTTCTACACAGCATGACTATAGTGAAAATGTATTCAATAAGAATGCATGTGTAGATTCTATATAGAATTTTATGTCATCTTGAGGACGGAGGGGAGTGGTAGGGGGTAGGTAGGAGGAAAAAAAATCTAAGTTTTGTGGTAGTGATTGTAGAACATCAAAAATAAATAAAAAGAATATACTAAAAAAAAGAAAATTGACTGCTTATATCTTTTGACCATTTATCTCTTATAAATTGCTCTATTTTCTACCTGTTCAAATGTATCTAAGTACACATAATTATAGGAAACTACAAGTTTACTAAAAATTTCCATCTTATTTTCTTTGCATTATGGAGGAAAAAATACAGAGTCAAAAGAAACACCTTGTCCCTTATAGGTACTCTTAAATTGTAATACACCTAACAGAATAGATAGCGCACAATAGGAAATAGTAGCCAGGGGGAGGATATTTTGGCACTGAAATTCATGAGGTTAGCTAGTGGAAAGACTGAGGAGATTACTTAATCCAGGAACAATGTTATCATTTATTTAATCACATTTACAATATTGTAATATTTGTCATATGCAAGAAGGATTAAATTGATTCTGTTTGGCCCAGAACTATGGGCAATCTATGAAATTTAGAGAAATTAGGATGTAGATTTGATAAAAACTAAAATTTCACAACAATGAACGTTGTTCAAACATTGTAGCTTTAAGTAAAAGTATTGAGTCCAAAGCTACCCCAAGACACATAGGTAGATATTTTATGGAATATTTGTCATTTATCTAGCATTGTACTTTTGCCATTGGAAAAGATAAGCCATTGCCAAACATCTCAATATTAAGATTGAGATGAAAAATTGTTTTTATGTAGCATAATTTGCATGAAGTATTTATTTTATACAATGAAACCAATATGCTACCTTTGCATTAAAGTTTTATAAAAGTAATTCTAAGAAATTATTAAATTGTTTCTTTAAATATCCTCCATTATGTCACATCATAAATCATTAACCCCTTGTGACAAATACAATTCCATAGAGATGACAGAATAACCTTGAGATGTTTGAGAGTATACATGATCATTCTCATTTACTTAAAGATGAGTTTCATTAAATTATAAATACATAAAACAAAAATTCATTCATTCAGTTCATGATTGACAAGAAATTATTTTTTAAAATCCGTAACAGGAATCTTATGTGTGTGTGTACACATATATACACACATACACAAAAACAATACACATTCACTCATGGACACACATAAAAAGAGCAACCAGGAGGGCTTGGATTATAAAAATTTTAAGAATATCGTTCTAGATATGACTGTAAAATATCTTGACAGATCTATATTTAGAAAACCAAAGTATTTGTTTTCATCTCTCTAACTCAAACCACTAATTTCCTCCTCTCTCTTCTGTTTCTTTCCTTTGAAAAGAATACACTTTTTTTTCTTTGTTATGTTTATTTATTTATTTTCAGTTTTCAACATTCATTTCAACAAAATTTTGAGCTCCAAATTTTCTCCCAATCTCTCCCCTTCCCCCACCCCATAACACCTTGCATTCTGATTTCCCCTTCCCTCAATATGCCCTTCCTTCTATCACACACCTCCCTTCCCTTATCCCCTTCTTCTCTCTTTTCTTGTAGGGCAAGATAGATTTCTTTACCCCATTACCTGTATTTCTTATTTCCCAGTTGTATGCAAACACAATTCTCAACGTTCATTCCTAATACTTTCAATTCCCACTTCTCTCCTTGTCTCCCTCCCTACCTATCCCACTGAGAAAGCTGGCAATTCAATATAGGCTGTATATGTACAGTTTTGCAAAAGATTTCTATGAGAGTCATGATGTGTAAGACTATATTTCCCTCTATTCTATTCTGCCCCTCATTTATTCTGTTCTATCTTTTGACCTTGTCCCTCCTGCAAAATGTTTACTTCTCACTACTCCCTTCGCCCATCTGCCCTCCTTTCTGTCATACCCCTCACTCCATTTGTCCTATTCTTCCCTGACCTTCTGTAGTGCAAGATATACTTTCATATCAAACCGAGTGACCATGTCATTCCCTCCTTAAGCCGAATGTGAAGAGAGTAAGCTTCCCTTTTTCCCTCTCATTTCTTTCCTTTTCTTCTCCAGTGAAAAACTTTTTCTTGCCTCCTTTATGAGTGATAATTTGCCCCATTCAAATTCTCCCTTTCTCCTTCCAATATATCCCTATCTCACCCCTCAATTTTATTTTATTTTTTAAGGTTCATTTCTTATTCAACTCACCCTGTTCTCTCTGTCTCTGTCTCTGTCTCTTTCTCTGTCTCTCTCTCTCTGTGTATATATATGTATGTATGTATGTATATAAGTACGTATGTATGTGTGTGTGTATTTGTGTGTGTGACAATCCTCCCAACTACCCAAATACTGAGAAAAATCTCTAGAGTTACAAATATTATCTTTCTGTGTAGGAATGTAAACAGTTCAACTTTAGAGTCCTTTATTATTTCTCTTTCCTGTTCACCTTTTCATGCATCTCTGTTTCAAAGTCAAATTTTCTATTCGGTTCTTGTCTTTTCATCAAGAATGTTTGAAAATCCTCTATTTCACTGAATGACCATTTTTTTTCCCTGAAGTATTATACTCAGTTTTGCTGGGTAGGTGATTATTGCTTTTAATCCTGGTTCCTCTGACTTCTGGAATATCATATTCCAAGCCCTTTGATTCTTTAATATAGAAGCCGCCAGATCCTGTGTTATGCTGTTTGTGTTTCCACAATACTAGAATTGTTTCTTCCTAGCTGTGTGCAATATTTTCTCCTTGACCTGGGAAGTCTGGAATTTGGCTACAATATTCCTTTGAATTTCTCTTTTTGGATATCTTTCAGAAGGTGATCTGTGGATTCTGTCACTATTTATTTTGCCCTCTGCTTGTAGAATATCAGGGAAGTTTTCTTTGATAATTTCATGTAAGATGATGTCTAGGTTCTCTTTTTTTGTCCATGATTTTCAGGTAGTCCTATAATTTTTAAATTGTCTCTCCTGGATTTAGTTTTCAGATCAGTTGTTTTTCCAATGAGATATTTCACATTATTTTCTATTTTTTTCATTCTTTTGATTTTGTTTTTAATGTCTTGGTTTTCTTAAAGTCATTACCTTCCATCTGCTCCATTCTGATTTTTAAAGAACTATTTTCTTCAGTGAGCTTTTGAACCTCCTTTTCCATTTGGCTAATTTTGCTTTTTAAAGCATTCTTCTCCTCATTGCCTTTTTGGACCTCTTTTGCAAGTGAGTTAGCCTATTTTTAAAGGTGTTACTTTCTTCATGATTTTTTTTTTTGGATCTCCTTTAGCAAATTGTTGACTTGCTTTTCATGATTTTCTTGCACTGCTGTAATTTCTCTTCCCAATTTTTCCTCTACCTCTCTTACTTGATTTTCAAAATCCTTTTTGAGCTCTTCCATGGCTTGAGACCATTGCGCATTTATTATGGAGGTTTTGGACATGGAAGCCTTGATTTCCTCTGAAATTATGCTTTGTTCTTTCTCATCTGAAAGGATGTGAGAAAATACCTTTTCACCAAGAAAATAACCTTCTCTAGTCTTTTTTTCCTCTCTTTTTTGGTCATTTTCCTAGCCAACTACTTGACTTTTGAGTCCTTTGTCAAGAGGATGGTATACTCTGGGAACTGGTAAGTTCTCAGTTCCTTCAAGATGGCACAGTCATGGGAGAGGATTTTGCTCCTCTGGTCTGGGAGCAACCAGAAACTTTTCTTTCAAGAATCTTCAATTGGAATTCCCTCACTGCAACTACCTCCAGCTCCACTGCCAGTGATCCTCCTCACCCCTAGGTAGAACTCAGGACTGAGAATTAGGTCAGTGACTCAATTACCTAGGGCTTTAGATGGAGGTCTCCAAACATGGTAACTGCTGCTGCAGTGCCTGCTGCTTGAGGTCCAGACCATGCTCTCCTCTCCTGGGTAAAGGAGCCCTCCCACTGATCTTTGAAGTTGCCTGTGGCACCCTGAAGCATGTTCTGGCATCGTGTGCTAGGCTGGTCTGCGCACTGTATGCTGGGCTTGTCGAAAGAACACACTTCTGAAATGTTGAGTTTTCTCCAAATGCTTATACATTGTGGCATGTTTATAGATGCCTCCCTTTCCATTACCTGGACTACCTCTTGACATTTGCTTCTATAAATGGTTACCCAGGATGTAGAGACCTTTCTTGACTTATTCAGTAGTCTTTTAGAGAAAATCCACTTCTGTGACAATGGCTATATAAGACTTCTTCACTCCACCAAAGCATAGCATTTTCTGGATTCCAGTGTGGCCAAATTTCTTCCAGGAAACCTGTAATGTGGTCACAAGAAAGCTTGTTTTCTCTTTTGGAAAGTTAGTACAGCTCTAAGAGGTATTAACATTATCTATTTTGGAATGGTTACCTCAGTCTGTGATCTACTCAGCTTTCCCTTGCTAGAAATCTCTTTCCCAGTGACCACATTTGACATTTCTTTCTATCCAATGGTAACCTAGTTTCTGTGTTAGCATGGCCTGTATTCATTCATATAGGTCAATCAGGAGGGACCTGGCAAAACAGTAGGACCCTTGTGCTTGAATTGGAAATTTTCAAAAGGCTTAGTTAATAAAATGTTTTCCTAGAGAAAATTATTACTCAAGAATTGATGATCCTAACATAGTAACTTGTCTAATAAAGTTTTCCCTACCAGGACAGTACAGTTAGCACACAACATAAAGGAAAGAAATAGAGTTTATGAGCACTTCCTACAGCTGCCAAGAGTTTGTCTAACAAAACACTTGGAATGTCAAAATTCATGCAACAGGAAAATATTACTTGCAGGCACTTAGTAAGGAGGCAAGTCAGTTGCAGATAATGAGTCCAGGGGATAAACTATACGTAAGGAGTGTGCAATCATATGAGTCCAAAATATGCTCACTTATGCCCACTAAGCAGTAAGTACCCTTAAGGGTTTCATTGAGATTAATCAAAGAGTGTTCAGTGCTTAAATATAGGTTAATTTCAATTAATTTGACAATTTGGAACTATCAAATGATATGTCCATTTACCTGCTAAATAGTTGTCTTTTCAAAGGTGTTTTTAAATGTAACTTTAAACATTTTACCTTTTTTCCAGTTGTCATGTAATAAGTTTCTTTCCCCATCTTCTCCAGTGGCAGATGGGGTAGTTGGGAAACTGCTCTAATATTGATGGATAATCAAGTAAAACAAATTCCTGAATTAGCCCTGGTTCAAAATCTGGGGACCCTGTAGTGTTTTCTTGCTTGTTTGTTTGTGGTTTAGCTCTTAATGTGTTCTTGGGGCACTAATTACTGTTGTGTAACAATAACTGTCATCAGCATTAACAATAACACTGTAAAAAAAGAGACTGTGAGATGCATGTAATGTGTGCATTTGCTTCTGCACAGGGAGTTAATCAATAGGTTAACAGGCTATGTTTACACACATGTAGTGAAATGGAAATCAGAGAATATTCATTAAATTCAATAAATTTATTCAGCATGGATAATTTAACAAACAAAGCAAACTTGTTTCCATAGTGTATTGGACTATTTGAATTATCCATATAATTATGTCCATTCAAGCCGTTTCTATAAACATACTTTAAATACAAAATAAATATCAGCCTCTCTTTCAGGCACTGTGGATACAAGACGCATACCCTCAGGAGGAATCATACATTCTAGTGGGGCATGAAACATTCTGATAGACATTAAGCTTCTTGAAGGTAACAAATGCCTCACTTTTGCATTTGTATCTCCATTCTTTGGAGAGAAATCAATGGTCTCCTAGGTAGATCAAGAAAAAGGTAAGTTTCCAACTTAGGTGTGGACCTCTAATAACTAATGTTAAGCTATGATGGAATCTTGTAAATTGAAAAAAATAAAGAATGTGATAGCATTTTAAAAGTTGTACAAAGGGTGGCATTGAACCATGAAGCAAAATGCATTCTTGAACATTTGAATGAAAATAAGTCAAAACTGTACTTCCATTGATGTACAAATGTACTGACTAACACTGATGATACAGATAAATGCATGTAGCTGAGGTTGACTTCACATCCTAATATTTCATCTGTGTTATACACCTCTTTCAGTGTCTGGATTAAAGAAAATATGGATTACCCAATTCATGCCTATACAACTAGCTTGGCTTTGTAGGTATGATTTCCTTTTTTTACTGTATTATTCTTAGGTTTTCATACTATTGTGGAGGAGTTGATATGGTTTGTTTACATATAACTATATATGTGTTCATATATCAATGTATATTTAAATATAAACACATATAGTTATGTTCACACTATAGTATACATATACTCCTCCATAGTAGAATCAAAAGGTAAGAATGTATGTATGTATATATAGGTATGTACACCTATTTACCTATTTATATATGTGTATATATAAGCATATATACCCTCCCATATATTCTTAAGTTTTGATTGTTCTATGGAGTATTTGGCATACATTGGGTGTGTATATATGTATGCATATTTATGAGTGTATACACACAGAATATATAGAACCTCCTCCATAGTATTATCAAAATGCGAGCATATATAAATATGTGCATATAAACAAGATGTGTGCATGTGTGGCACACATACTTATATATGCATGCACATAAATACACATGCATATATAAAGCTTTACATCCTTAATTTATTTTCTGAAAATTTGTTACTTATGCATAAATTAAATGAGAGTGCCATAAAGCAAGTGTTTTAGAAAATGTTTTTTTCTTCATTATGCTAATAATTGACAAATATGCAGATCTCCATAAGGACCTTTAAAAAAGAACAATAATTACTTCTTTGCCATTATTTCTCAAGGGATGAATTATTTGCTTTTTTTTTAAGTTAAAGTAATGTCCAAGGCATTGATCTAATTGAAATAGTGAAGCAAGGCATTACATTAAAACCACTTTCATTGCTATTACACAAATTCAACCTATGGTATTTTTCTATTAAAGATGCTTGTTTACTCTAAAAGTTATTGTCTCATGCAAATTATCTCTGCATAAATGTAGTTACTATGAGAAAATCACTTGGATAATTCTAACATAATTATAAGATAAAATTCACCATATGTCCACTCTAAATTCATATAATGCTGGTTTCAAATGAAAAATAGCTCAGTCCCAGACTAGTAAAACCAAGTGCAATAATTATAACAGGATTCAAAGAATAAGTAATAATTTATGATATGGTTAAAATTAATGATAGCAATTATTTCATTTTCAACATGGTACCATTTTTTTTTCAGCAACATTAAACTATAACTGTTCAGGAAAAAAGTTATTTCCTAGATTTCCAAATTTTATTGTGTTTCTTATTTGTAAAAGGAGTAAGCTGCCAAACTGGACTACACTAGTTACCATGACATATATTCAGGATAATATGTGTTAAGTTGTCACAACATGAAAGCATTGATATACACTCCATGGCAGGGGTGGGGGGTGGGGGTTGTGGAGAAGTCTTATGCAGACAAGTCACCGAGTAGGAAGAAGTAAGGAAATCCTTCTATGGGCAGCCCATAAACACACACTGTTTTGCCCCTTGAGTTGAACCCAGTATTTCTTCAATTTATTTAAGATGAAACCCCAGATTAGGATATCCTAACAACAAAGTCAAAGTTAACTAGTCTTAACTAACAGTCAAGTAATAAGCTGCCTGAGGTCAGCTCCACCCTCAGGAAAATGGACATCAATAAGATGTTTTAGAGTATTGTCTATTTTTATAGCCAGTGCAAGGAAAGGCTGAGCCAATAACATATGATGGTCCCATTACATATTTGAATAGTAACTACTCAAGGACAGAACACTTCCCTCTCTTTTGATGACATAACTTCCTACCAAATTATAATAATACATGAGCAAAGAAAATTACTGTCATTTTACTTTGATCTTGACTAGTGAATGTACCAAGCAAATGACAATCAATCCAATGGCCAATCACAGACACTATTGGGAAGTCACTTGTGCCAAGAGTCACAAAGTGGAGTCTTGTAAACATTTGGCAGCTACCTCAGTTTACCCAGATAACAAATCATCAACATCTCCAGTGAGCCTGAATTTGGGAGAAACACAAATATAGTGATCCAGAGATGTTGTTTGGAAATGGAAGGCGTGAGCAGCTGTGGTTAATTATGACTTCATTTTCCCTCCAGTAATTTTTGGTTGCATGCCATAACTGTGTGGGGCATTGGAGTTTATGGCTTTGCAATAGCCTTGTCATTTTGTGAAGCCTAACAGGGCAAAGAGGTTTGATAAATGATAGAAACAAAGTAGGAAGGAAAAAAGAATAAAGAAAAGGAATAAAAGAAAGAGAAAAAAGAAAGGGAAGAAAAAAGGAAGGAAGGAGGCATGAAGGCAGAGAGAGAGGGAGAGAAAGGAAGGAATGGAGAAAGGAATAAAGGAAGGGAAAGAAAGAGGAAGTCAGAGAAAAAGGAAGAGTGGGGGAAGGGAATAAAAAAAGAAAAAATAAAAAAGGGAGGGAAGAAAGAAGGAAGGAAAAAAGAAAGGAGAGAAGAGGGCAAAAAGTGAAGGAAGGAAAGGAGGGAGAAAGGAAGAAAGGAAAGAAGAAGAAAGGAAGGAAGGAAGGAAGGAAGGAAGGAAGGAAGGAAGGAAGGAAGGAAGGAAGGAAGGAAGGAAGGAAGGAAGGAAGGAAAGCTAAAAACCTGCTTCAATGAAATGAGCCCTCCATTGTTTTGTTTTGTTTTGTTTTTTTGAATCTCAGTAGTCATTGAACAACTAGTAGGTAAATCATAGAGACCACAAAATTCATAAATAAAACATATATGAACTTACTAGAGAGAAACATACAGGTACACATATCCAATTTCATTTAGAATGTACCTGTACTACATTGGCATATCGATCAAATTGATTATATCTTTACTTCTGTTCAAGTACTTTTCCATGGGACATATAACCCAGAGTTGACATAAGCAAGCCAGGAAGAAGATACATTCTCCAGACTGATCTCATCTGCTTCAGTAGTTCTTGTTTCAAAAACAAAAGTACTATTTGTTTTATAGCCATATTTCTCCTGTCATTATATGATACGTGAAGGGGAAAAGCATCATAAAACAGTGATGAATTTGTTTGTTTTAGTGTCATTCATCCAGTCTGCCTATTTATACTGACCCCTGACCCAGGGGCACAGAAAGTGAGGGAGGACTGAAATGGAAGTTCCACTTGGAAGGGTGACTGGTTCCTAGATGGGATTACTTAACTTACTAATATTTGTAAATGCCCATACAAATTTTCATTTATTGGAAGAGGAATAAGGGTGTGGAATATAAGAAGACGGTGGAAAGAGAAAAATCATACTAATTTGTAGCATGCAGTGGCAGAAACAGGGTACTTTCCTCTGGTGTTCAATGTAATTGCAACAGTGATGGGATTCAAACTGTCCTCCATGTGAAATTCGTCTTTCATCCAATCAACGCAAACAACTAATGCACTGCAAGGTATATTATATCCCATCCACTTCCCAATAAAGTCAGTGGTGTCCAATCAGACGCCTATTGTTAGCAGAGAATCTGAAATTGATACAATCATCACATTGATCCAAAGTTGTCAGTCATCTTTTCTTTTTTCTCTTCTTTCAGAATATATCCAATGTAAAGGCTGTATAGTTTTGTTTATTCCAAGTTTTAGAAAATAACAATTATAGATTTTTCTAAAAACCTGCAAATGTAAAAATTAAAAAGAAATTAATACATATCACAAAACATATATTGTTTTCCTTTTGTACTACCTAAAATACTGGTAATTGTATTTTTTCAACTGAAGAGAAATGTAAATTCTTGAAACTAACTTTCTTTAAATTGAGATTAATGCTTAAGGTTTTATAACTTTTATCTAATAATTAGAAATACAAAATTTACACTGGAACATAAAATAGGTATCATTTATAGACATGCTTTGAAGTTCCATTTCATTTTTATTACATTTTAGATATTGAGCATAGATCTCCTAAAAATGTGCTGATAACATATAAAAAAATGTTGTGAATGTGAATGAATTAAAAACCACATTTTAAGGAAAATATATCCTTTGGTCTTGTCTTCTTTTATTTATGATTTATTTTTCATATAAAACTGATTGATATAAAATGTCAAACTTTGAGAAGATAAAATTTGTTGAAGCCAGCAAAAGTAGCTCCTATATTGGATTAGTGATATTTCAATTGTTTATTTAGTTCATATCTGTCAGAATTTATTCCTGAAGTTTGGATCAATTTCTCACAATAAAGAAGTAACATAGAGATTAGAGGATGTCAGGGTTCTAGTAGAGGACACTGTATGTCTTTGATGGTAGAGGTACTGGACACATAACACAGTGTCAATGTCATTAAAAAAAATCTCTTGAATACTACTAATTGAATGATATTAGATAGTGAATTGTTAGCAGTATTTTAGAATTTTCAAAGTTGCTACTTGAGTTCATTTGTATCTGTTTTCATTTCATATTTGAATCGGTTGGAGTGAGCACAGCACTACTGAACCCCAGAATAAGTAAGCTCAGTTTCCCTTTCATTTTTGTTCAAAGAGCAGAACCATTGTCCTTGGCAGATTTATCCAAGTACTGATTTCCAAAATCAACATTATTAAGTCCTCATTTGTAATAAAATTGAGTTGATAGCAGTATTGATGTATGATTCTCCACCCTAATATAAGGATATTAAATATATGTAGTGACCAAGAATCCCAAACCAGTGATGTATACCTTGACAACAAACATACTGAAACTTACTTCATCGTGGAAAGGAAATGTGGATGTAAATTCTGAGAATGTATTCCATTTCTCAACCCTAGACTTTGAATAGAGTTGTTTCCAAGGGCCATTTTGGGCAAATCATTGGTCATATGGTCATCAAAATGAATGCAGTAAGGAAACTTCAATATGCATATCCTTTCAGTTCCTTTGTCCATGTTACACATGAAATGATGGTTTCCATTTCTAACTCATCACCCATCTTTCCCTTGTTCTTTTCTCCAGTTGCTGTTTTCTTGTTCTTTGGAATACAGAGTTATATTTTCTGAAATGGCATGGGAAGCAGATGCCACCCCTTGGAAAAATGATGTCACTGCCCTTTGAGGTACTCTAAAGAAATAATGATGAAATTAGGTCACTTCCAGTCCTGGTGGTGTACATATATTTCAGATAGAACAGGTTTTAAATGTAACATTCTTATATTCATTCATATACTCATTCAGGAAATATTAAGTAAGTAGAATGAGATCCTAAAATCCAGCCAAATGTGATAGCTTCCTTGTTTCAAATAAAACATTCCTGTACTGGGTGGAGTCATGATTACAGCAATGCCACATTCATTGACATTTAACACAGTCAAAATTTCTAAAAGGTAGGAAAGTTGAATAGAGAGTATTCATAATAAATATAAATGGTGGATATAAACTACACTTCTATTTCTCCAAATGTATTTATTAAAAGTCCAGGCACACATGATGGTTACTCAAATATCCTGATCACAATCTTCTAGAAGTTTTCTTTGGTGATAGACATCAGTGTTGACACAGATAAAGCATGCTCTATTAAACATATCCAATATGAACATGACATTGCTATGAGCTCATGTGCTTTCAATTTAAATTTATTAAACTATTTATTGGGGGCAGCTAGTGGTTTAGTGAAAAGAGTGTTGGGCCTATAATCAGGAAAACTTTAGTTCAAATTTTGCTTCAGACACTTGCATGTGATTTTGGGCAAGTCATTTAAACTTTGCTTGCTTTCGAGAAGGAAGTGGCACACCACTCCAGAATTTTTGCCAAGAAAAGCTCATGGACAGTATAGTCCATAGAGTTGCCAAGAGTCAAACTTGAGTAAACAAGAAAACTATTTACTAGTAATTCTCTAAGCTATTGTTCGCACTAAGAGGTAAAATGGCCACCACTAACATGGGTAAGAGGGGCAGCTAAGTGGTATGGTGGATAAAGCTCTGACCCTGGACTCAGCAAGAATCTAGCTCAAAATCAGTTTCACAAACTTGGTAATTACATTACCCTGGGCAAATCACAACCTCTTTTGCCTCAGTTGGCTTGACTGTAAAATGAGAATAAAAATGGCAACCCCTCCCAGGGGTTTTCTAAAAATCAAATGAGATAATAATTGTAAAATGCTTGGCACAATGCCAGGTTTAAAGTAAACACTATATAAATATTACCTATTATCACTAGTGTTGATTTAATTTGAAATATGTCCATTTCAATGTCAGAATGTGGGTTTATTATATTTATTTTCTAGACTTTTATCTATGTAAACTCTACTATATTGAATTAAAACTCCTCAAAATACAAAAAAATGCTTCCTTTCTATCAATGTTCTATTTCAAGAAGAAAAATAAAATCCACAAATCAAGATTTAGCACACTGTACTAATCTTTTATTCGTGTGGAAAATGTTAAAAAAAAATCAACCAACTTCTGTCAGAATTAGGATGGATTAACAGAGAAACAAATATGTGATGCCATGTATTCTGTTAGAAATAGTGATCTCCATTTATTTAACTCAATTTGATAAGTATCTACTCTGTGTAAGGTATTGCTTTAGATACTAGAGAAATAATAAATGGCAACAGCTAGAATTTATATAACATTTTAAGGTTGATTAAATAATACACAGACTTGGCTTGGAGGGGCCTTGAATTCTAATAGGAGAAATAGCATTTTCACAAATACCAGAACACAAAATAGGAAATAAATGCATAGAAATAAAATGTACCATGAGGAAGTTGTGAAAGATCATTTCTAGTGAAAGAAATTTTTAATTGCTATATTACTTAGTTTTTGATTTTCTCAAATCAGGATGTGGATGATCAATAACTGTGCCTATCCAGAGCAGACAAAAGTTTTGGGAATAGGGAAAGGAATTGATTGGATAAATCAGTCATTTCATCAGTAAGCATTTGTTCATTATCTCCTATGTGCCAAGTATGGTGATGGACACGAGATATAAAATATAAAGAATGATATGATTTCTTCTCTCATGGAGCTTCCATATTCTAAGGGGGCAGGGATTCAGCAAGTACATATAGAAGCATATCTAACAGCAAATATATTAAATATAATTTAGTTAAATAAAAGGCAGTTAGAAAGGGACAACACTAATGGTTGGGGGAGATTGTCAGGAAAGACTTTCATTCAGCTGCATCTTGGAGAAAATGAATTCTTTGAGGTGAAAGTGCAGAAGAATGGCCAAGACAAGAATGGAGAAAGAGAGATGAGGTTTGCATTAGTATAGGAGCTGAAAAGTAGTAATTTGTGAGAATGGAAAACATGGACATAGATAAATAAGTAATGAGTTTAAAACGCCACTAATGGAATTTGTGTAAGGTTCCACTGATAATTGTAACAGTTAAAACTTTAGAGGAAAATATGTTGTGATACAATGATTAGTTTGGGAAAGAAAGGTAACTTCTGGTATATTAGATGACTACTTTAATTGGGGAGATAAGGAAAAGGGGACAAATTGCTGTGATAAAATGGATTTAGAATAACTGGATTTAAAAGTTTAAGTTTGTGGATTTGGAGGTATCTTGCTAAAAGACAAATGTAATAGACTGAAAACTAATCAAATTATTAAATGGAAAACCTAAATATATATTCATCTGGCAATCAAACTACATACTTAAAATATAGCAATAGCAACTTAATAAAAATGTAAAATCCTATAAATATTTTTAACAAAAAGAATGAAAACATGGCATCTTCAAATGAAAAATCAAAGAATCTTTATTATTCAGTATCATGCAATTTGGGATTGATTTCCTTATTGCAACTTTTTGTTACATCTTGCTCCAAGCAATATTAATTTTCTTTTTCAAAAGAACAAAAGAATACTGCAGTCAACTATGCTTTTATAGGTTTTTTTGTTTTAATTAATTTTTATTGTTTTACGATTTCTACTTCTAGATCTTAGTTTACAATGATCATCTACATAAATGATTCCTAAATGCTTTCTGAGACCGTAGATCTTAACTACGAACTAGAAAAGGATAGAGCACATTAATATTTGCAGAAACATTTACACAGAACATAGATATGGATTTGAAGGAAAGGAGGAATTACTAGTTCTTAAGAAAAAACAAGAAACTTATTTTTTCCTCTGCCTTTCCTTCAGAAATGTTATGTCTGATGACACTGAAATGTGTGAAACCTTTCAGCATGAATTGAGAGCCTGCCAAGGTAATGCTACACCATTCTAACAATGGACAATAATCCATTATCATAACCTCAGCCATCTAAGTCACTGCGATGGTCACCTTGTTCTTTCAGAAAACATTTCTCTTTGAAATTCTGGTTCCCACCACTGTAGTTAATTGGCACATGATCAATTATGAGCAATAGAAGCATTTCCAGGATGAACAATTAGACATTTGGACAATTTACTTGAGCATCACACACTAGGAATTATTTGATGAGGGAATATTCATATCATAACCCCATGACTTCATCTTTCCAGGCCACAGTTCCCAAATTGTTCAGTTGGTCAACCAACTAAACCAATCAATCAATCGACAAGCTTTCTTTAATGCAGTATGATAGAGTGACTAGAAAGCCAGCCTTAAATCCAGGGAGAACTGAGTTGAAGTCCTGCTTCTTACACATACTAGTTGTATAACCTTGGGCACAAAGGTTAAATTGCTTAATCTCTCATTGACCTATGCAATGAGATCCCAACTTACATGAATAGAGGGGGTTTCAATGACAGGCACTTCCAATAAAATCATGCATCTAGTCATTACCCCTGTGAATAGAGGGAGGTTGGGTTAGAGCATATTTAAGGACTTTACAATTAATTATATAGGAACATGTGAAAAAACTGTTGTTTTTCTAAGATGGTGTCATTTATATAGAAGATACTAAGCAAATGCTTCTAGGAGAAAAAGGAGGAGTGGAAAATGTGTAAACATTGTAAACTGACCTACTTACTAAGTGTTTCGAAGGAATCTTTTCCAATTGACTGTTTGGTCCACTGTTGGTGATATAAAATAATCCAACCATTTTAGAGAGCAATTTGGACCTATTCTCAAAGGGTGATCAAACAGTGTGTACCCTTTGATCTAGCAATACCACTACTAGGTCTGTTTCTCAAAGTATCATTAAAAAGGGGAAAAAGAATCTACATGTACAAAAATATTCATAGCAGCTCTTATTGTGGTGGGAAAGAATTTGAGATTGAGGGTATGCCCCGAATTGGAGAAAGGTTGAACAAATTGTGTTATATGAATGCAATGGAATATTATTTTGCTATAAGAAATGATGAGCAGGTGGATTTCAGAAAAAAACAAAATAACAACCTGAAAAGACTTATATGAACTGATAGTGAGTGAAATGAGCAGAAGCAGGAGAACACTGTACATCGTAACAGCAACAACGTGCAATGATCAACCACGAATGATTTATCTTTTCTCAGCAATACCGTGATCAAACACAGTTTCAAAGGACTCATAATGGAAAATGCTATCCACATCCAGAAAAAGAACTGATGGGTTCTGAATGCAGATTGAAGCATCTAATACTTTCACTTTATTTTTGTGTTTTTTCCTTTTGTTCTGTTTCTTCTTTCATACCATAACTAATATGCAAATGTTTTACATGATTGGATATATATAACCTATATCAAATTGCTCACCCTCTTAGGAAGAGGAGGAGGGGAGGGAGGGAAGGAGTAAACTTAGAGTTCAGTTTTTAAAAAGAATGCTAACAAGTATCTTTACATCTAATTGAGAAAAATACTATTTAAAAAATATCCAAGTGAGCATCAGCAGAACATTTGAAGCATTAGATTCTGAGGAAGGGATTAGCTACTTCCCTTAAACCATGAGATAAGAAAGAATAGCTTAACCCATATGGTCTCTGAGAAATGGGCCCCCATTTTTATCTTTTTCAATTATTTTCTGTTGTTGCTATAGGGAATATAGTATCTGACAACCCAAGAATTCAAGCAGTGTGGCTTGGGGAGTCCAGTATTATTGGTCAAGTCTTGCAATTAGTCTGAAAGTGAAATTCTAATAAAGAGTTAATATTCCAGAGTTCTAGTCAAGCACAAAGCAGCAATGATAATGGTTTTGGACTTGAACGTGATAGGACCAATGTTATTTAGGAAATAAAATAAACTGTGAGGCTAGTTCCTTCTCTCCAAAGACTAAGGTCGTAAGGGAAGGGGAGCGCAGATTAAATGTCTGTATTTTTTTCTTACTATATCTTTGAAGTAAATGATCTGTTGTACAAGCTATCCATTTTGAACCGCTTGAATAGAACTTAGTGCTATGCACTGGGCCCCTGAACATGGAGATAATACAATTGGCTGAGACTTGAGCTAATGACAGAGAAAAGCGGCCAGCCTCCTATTTCTCTCACCTCTCTGCTTTGAAAGCATGAGGCAAGAATCATCTATCTTATCACCCATACATCTTTGATGGATTCAAATCTGTATTTAGAGTTAAACAGTGCAGTGATGCTACCTTGTATATATCCTTCACTTACTATTCATGTATATTTCATTGAAGTCTTGAAATCTGGAAAATCAGGTTAAAAACCAGGTCTTATAATCCCTAGTCCAATGTGGCTATTATTATTTGGTGACCTTGGCCAGATCCTTTGAGTGCTTTGTGCCTCATTCTCCTCAGATAGAAAATAAGGGAATTGGACCAGATGACCTTTGAAGTCCAATCCAACTCTGGAATAATGATCCTAGGATCTTATGTTAAAAGTCAAGAAACTTGAGAATTTCCTCATATCTCTGTTTTAGAAAAATGATAGAGGTATGATCTAACTGAAGGAATACTGGGAAGTCAGAAAATCTCTATTCTAGTTCTGTTGTCTGAATTTGGGCAATCAATCAATCTACTTTTTGTAATCTCTTATTATATACCAGATGCTGTTGTAAAAATAAAATAAAATAAAATAAAGAGCAAAAAAAAAAAGGTACTACTCTTAAAGATCTTACATTAGAAGGGTTAATGATGTAAGCCAGTATGTACAAGATTAATACAGAGAATCAAGATAACCTTTGGATGGATGGGGCTAGCAGATGGGGAGGTGGAAGGAGGAGCCAAGAAAAGCCTCCTGTGGAAGGCGACAAAAATTCCTTGGGCCTCAGCTTCACCTCCTTTATTATGGACAAATAAATGCTGTTTGTTTATTTCTACATTATAGGATTATAGTGAAGATTAAATGGATAAAAGTATTTAAACTTGCTGGGAAAGAATATAAATATTTTAGAAGAAAAACCAGGGATTTGTAAACTAGGAGAGTGATTTCTGAAGTGAAATTGAACTGTTTTTGTAATTCAACACATGCCGATTGTCATCTGTGCATATATTTTCAAAAATGGGCCATCCCAAAAGAACAAAAAAATTATTTATACTCTTCACAATTGCATGGTTTAGCGGAAACATTGCCAATAAGTCAATGCATTTCTCTCGGTCATTCTTTCCTCAACCATAAAGTGTAAAACAAAAATTTGGCTAGAAGAATTGTGAGATATTCAGTTTTGACAATTCTGTAAGTATTCTTCTATAAGAGAAGATTAGAAGAATCCTTTAAAATTCTTCCCTCACTACGCTTCTCCCAAATTCAAATCTCTCCCTTTGTCTGAAGCATGAAATAATAAAACAGGAAAATGTCACTACTCACAAATACTGGGTGAACCTCTTTCTCGCTTGTTGGGTTGATTATTAGGTAATGTAGAAAGAGATATAACTTATTAGACTAGGGTTGGGAAGAGAATTATTCCTTTCTCTGACCAGAGCAACCTAATTCTGTCAAGGGAACTATATAGATGGGCAAAATAGGAGAGTGCATGTGAATCAAATACAAAAATCAATGCAATATTTTTTTTTATCTTGAGTATGGCGTCGCCTATTAGTGTTTCAGAAATATATTATTTGCCTTTTCATCAATTCACACTTGTCTTTGTCCCTGCATAATTTATATGTATAAAGGGATAAGAGTGTAGCTATTTTACCAAAGCTGTGTTGTCCAAGTGTGTACCACAGGTGCAAAATGTTTCCTTTTTTTCCTCCTGTTGTTTCAACGCTACTTAATGACTAAAAACTGAATACCAAGAACAATCATGAGCACTTAAGGCCCAATTCATAAAAAATGATGCAAGCCATTTATGCACAAATGTTGCTACTTTCATATGGAAACAAGGTACATAAAGAATTCCCCTTTGTGATTCATAAACCCTTTTTAAAGTAATTTTGTTACTGAGTTTTGTACCTCAGGAGAGCAAAACTCCAAGAGGGGGAAGCTGTGGAGAAAGTAGAGACTACTGGTTTATTTAGGGGCCTATTTGCATAAAACATAGCTTCACCAGGTTTTCTGTCTCCAGTATTAATTATGAATTTATTAGACAGTAGAATTTGGATTGTATCATCGTTGCCAGCTTCAGAGTTTAAAACACCCACATCAAACATTTTGCAAAAAGGGCTATCCACACAGGCTCAGAACATTTGTCATTCTATAACTGGTTTCCCATAGAAGTTTCAAGTGGATTTAGTGCTGATATAAATGCTCAGAATGTCTGTCTCCTCAGTCCCCAAGCTGGCATTGGGCAGTGGGAGGTAGATCATTTCTTCAATGATATGCTTAGGAAAATGGAAAAGGAGGCAAGCTAAGTGTGATGCCTCTCTTCTGGGAAGGCTGACTGTGCAGATACACTTAATGGAATTAGTATGCTGAAGTGGGATAACTCAAAGAGAAATTCCCAAGAAAGTCAGTTCAAAATGGCACTGTCATTTATTTCCAATCATCATTAATTTGGAGGCTTGTAATTATGTATAATTTGCAAGAGGCTGGCAAGGAAAGCCAACTAATTTGTGGCACTGTAAGGACTATTGTATTTAGATTTTGACCTATATTTGAAACCTAGAAAATTCCTAAAAACTTAAAAAAATTCTTGCATAGCAGTAATTTACTAGCCTCAGCCTCCCAGTAACAAGGATTACTGTTGTTTCATAGCATCCTGGTCCTTGCTCTACTTTCTTAACGAATTTGGTACCTAGGTAAGGGTATATAACAAAATCCCCAAGACAACTCTCACACTTGTATGTATTTGGAAGTGTTGTAAACTTAATTGAATTCAACATGCGTTTCTCAAATGTTTATTATGTATGTAACACTATGGTAGGCACTGGAAATATGAAGACAAAAATGAAACCATCCCTAATTTTGAGAACATATATTTTACTGGTATTAGGAACATGGTGAAAGGAGAGAAATGTGTTTTGAGATAATCACAGAGAAGCTAATATGATGAAGGAAAGAATGAGGAGTGTTGAGATCAGGGAGGGAAAAAAAGCTGCCCATAGTACATTTCAATAAAGCTGAAGATTCTCCCAACTAGAATTACAAGGAGAAATTGGGAGAAAGTTCATTTTAGCCATAGTAGAAAGAAAGATGGCAGATGGAAAGTCAGGCTTGGAGAATAGCCTGTAGGATAGCTTGACTGCAATATACAGCACATAAACAAAGGACAGTAATATGAAACACCTGGAAAGGAAGCTGTGAGGCAGTTTTATTATCATGATCACAAACTTAGAGCACCTAAAAGGGAATTTTTTCTCTTTCATTCTAAACAGTTCCTCCACAGTTGCCTCTTTCTATTGAGAGTCCAAATACCCAGGTTCATAATTTCAGTCCTTCTACATTTTCTTCATACTTCCTTCTTCCTAATTTTGCATCAAAACTTAGTCACTGTCAACTATTCTACCTCCACTATATCTACGGTGTACTGGTACATAACTTAACAACCCATTCTCTGAAAATGGTACAGCACTTAAAGCTTATTCTCCATTACATACATTTTCTCTGCCATTTTCCCTACACCAGCAAATCAACAAAAAGATAAATAAATTCTTGATTTTTAGCACATGCAAATTTCAAATGTTCATATTGAAAATTTAATAATTGACTCAAAAGCCAGTTCAAGCCAGCTCTAACACAGTCTTGACTGTGTCTCTCATGATCTCTTATCTCTCTCTGTTCACATATCTACTAACCTGGTTCAAGCACTTACTACATCTCTCCCAAATTAGTATAATAACCTCCTACTTGCACCTCTTTCTTCCTCTCTACATTTTTTTTCCTAATCTGTTTACCATATAGGAGTCAAAATAATCAACCTAAGAAATATGTAGCTACAATCCCTTCTGTTCAAAAATCTTCTTCAGCTCCCTATATTCTCTAGGATAAAACAAAATGTTTTAGCTTAGCATTTATAGCACTTGGCAAACTCACCTTAGCCTTTTTTTTTCAAATCAATCTTATACTATACCCTATTCATATTGAAACTGGCCTGCTAGATATTCTCTGAATTTCACATCTCCATGACTTTATATGAGCTGGTCTACATTCCTGATATTCAGTCCTCCCTCATCTCAGTTTCTTACAATCCTTGGCTTCCTTCAAAGCTCAGATCATTTTTTTTCTATCCAAAACATTGTCTCAATCTATTCCCTGCTCCCTGTTAATGCCATGATTGGTCCTTTTAAAATTACTCTTCATTAGCCAATGTGTTGGTAACTAGGTGGCACGGTGGATAAAGCACTGGACTAAGAATCAGGAAGACTTGTTTTCCTGAGTTCAAATCCCGTCTCAGACTTTTGTTAGCTGTGTGATGTTGGACAAGTAACTTACCACTGTTTACCTCAGTTTCTCATCTGTAAAATAATCTGGAGAAGGAAATGGTAAATGACTCTAGTATAGTTGCCAAGAAAATTCTAAATGGGGTCATGAAGAGTTGGACATAGCTAAAAAAATTACTAAGCAACAGCAAAAACCAATGTGTGTGTGTTTCATTCTACCCATTTCAAAAACCTTGTAACCTCCTCAAGAGTAGTGACTACTGAGTTTCTTTCTTTGTATTCTATTTCCAGCTTAGTACAGTGTTCTATACAATGTAGGTATATTATAAATGATTGCTGAGTTGCGATGTGTACAGTTGCAGTGTTACAGACTACTTTAGGGCTGAGGGTGGAAAATGAGGAAGAAGAGGGGAAAGACATATGCATTTCCTAAGTACCCACCGTGTTTTAGGCACCGATAGGCACTTTATTGGTATTTTCTGATTTAATCCTTGTTCCCTGCTTTAAATGGCTGAAGAAAAATACTGACAGAAAAAGGTAATAGTTGTGGGGGTGGAGGTGTTGAAAAGGACTGAAATAATCTAGATATTGGCAGGATTTCTCTCTCTGCTAATGACAGAATGCCTGGGAAATTTTTTTTCCTAATTAACTTCATCCTTCAGAATATAGAGCTACCAAAGGAAACTGACTATGAAATTGATCATGATCAGTAAAAAGGAATTAGTTGCTGAAACTAAGAATTTTGGAGTAAAGTGATAATATAACTGAGCTTCATGACAGGGAAGTAAGGAAATAATGAAATACAGGTTTCAGAAGAGTGGATATTATATAGTATGACAGAGAGAGAAAGAGAGAGAGAGAGAGAGAGAGAGAGAGAGAGAGAGAGAGAGAGAGAGAGAGAGAGAGAGAGAGAGAGAGAGAGAGAGAGAGAACAGAGAGATAGAGACAGACACAGAAAAACAGAAAGACAGAGACAGAGACAGAGAGTCAGTGACAGAGAGAGAGAGAGAGAGAAAGGAGGTGGCATGTGCCGGCTGGGTCGAGTCACTTATACAGTCTTAATCATCATCTACCCAAGATTTTGATGGAGAAAGCTCAGAATCCAGAACTTAATGGCTCTAGAAATAGCAGTACATCTTAGACTAACATCCTAGTTTCTCACTTATTCTATAGTAATCATATCAGAGAACAACTCCTATTGAGTAGTGGCCAGTTATTCCTGGCACCAGTCCCTGCAACTTCTACTAACAGCATCAAATGATAACTGACCGACAAAATGGACAAGAAATTCCAATGACTCCAAGAATAATATGAACCCCATCCCCAAGCTTAGACCACTAGCCTATCTTATAGAACACTTATTTGCCTTAATTCCCTTGCCCCCAACCATTATCCAAAATATTAATTCTTGTAGAGAGGGAGGGAGGATGCAGAACAAGCCCCACATGGGAAAAATTCCTTCATAGGTCCTGATCCAGAAGAGGAAATCTGTCAATTGTCCACTCCTGCTCTCTCTATTCAGATCACTTAGCCCCTCTGCATAGCCCCTACTTGGAAAGTGCAAATGAAGATGTTCTCTTTTAAGGTTCCCTCACATGCCAGCCATACAGCTTGGAACTCAGTGCTGGAAAGATTTATCAGGATCTCCATTCTTTAAGTAATTTGGAGTTAAGGAATTAGTGGCTACTGAAGTTCAGTAGACTATAATTCTCTCATAATGAATAGAGCCATTGGCAAACCAAGCAAATGGTATTCTTCAAGAGCCTGGTCTTTTATAGGTAAGGACCCACTGGAGGTAGGAGGAAGGATTCATGGGCCTGAATTGGTTGCCTCAGTCACTGGTAAAGTATCTATCTGTGTGAAATACACTAACACTCTAGAATCCTGGATAAGAGGGAATTGGTATGGCCATTTCCATTTAACAACAGAAACCTCTTACATGCCATATGCATCTTTTCAGAGAAATCATCTTTTATCATCCAATTTATTATAGGCAACTCAAGATGAAGGCTAATTTTATGGCCCTTTGTCATGTGTTCAGTAACAGTGAGGGTAACTGGCTAGCAATAGGTAAGCAATTTCTTTTAGAAAGTTCTTTGAGAAGTAACCACTCTTAAGGAGCTAGCAGATTCAGAAATTTATTGTGACCACCCCCTTGTTGCTTGCCAAATTCTCCACTTAAAATGATCTTTATGAACAGAGATCTCCAAAACCAATGGCCCTGTTTGGTCATAAGACCACAGGAGAAGAGACTCCTAGATAGCCTATTTTAGATCTGAGCATTATTTGAAAAGGCAGACTTGTGGATGACTATAAATTGTGGCTATAAGAGCACCAAGAGTAGGAATGTGATTTTTCAAAACTCCAGAGATCCTGTGTATCTCTGGACATTTTTTTCTTAGATCACAGGGAAATAAATACAAGCATATTTAAGATTGTTCCTAGAATCATATGGTTTTTTTTTCCTACTCATCATACTTTCCAAAAAATGGACCAAGCAAGGGTCAAACTGGATTTTTTTTTTCAGGTTGATTACCTCTCCTATTCTTCATAAAGGTAACTCTCTGATGTGTTAGTCAATATGAACTTATTTCACCTACTCAACATTAAGTATCAGTATAGTAGTGAACATCAATGCTCTCAGGTAGAAAGGCCTTTTTTAGATCTCTTTCCATCAAAATGTGTAAGGGAGTGTTCAGGTAATCCTTCAGAGAGAAAGTGAGTTAAATTATACTGATCTCCTTCCAAGGCAAAAGCAAATTGGCCCTCTCTAGTTTTAGCCTCAGAGTAGAGGGAAAGGTATCCATGAGGTTAATAAACCATTACTACTTATTTTGGTCTTGGACAACTAAGTCTATGTCTTTGACAAGGTCAGGAAAAGCTGCACTGAGGTCTATAATTAATTTTTTAGCATTTGGTTAGTCACCATAAACTGTCAGATGTCATTTACCTTCCTCAAAGGTAACACGGTGTTGTCAAACTGGTTACTGGTAAAACAAAATACTAAAGATTCCTTCATCTCTATAACTATAACTATTTTTTGGAGAAAAAAAATATACTTCACTTTCCCCTCCCCCACTCTAGACCTAGTGTTGTTTGGTATTAACTATATGAAGTGGTTTAGGCAACTCTAGGGCTTTCCTTTTGGAATAAACTCCAGAGTTTACTAAAAAATCTGGCATAGACATTTCCTCCCAAGAGTTCATAATACTCCTTCCCTAGATAGTCTAATGGACATTGCCCATCTAGAATGGTAATGGGTAAAGAGCTCCTATTTGCACCAACTGTATTTTCCAAGGCCACAACTGTCTCAATTTTCTGGTGAAATTTAAACTCACATATGTATAGTTGTGTGGTTGGAAAGATCCATAGCTAAGTTTGAATACACTTGAATGGGTTGCCACCTAGAAAATTGGATATAATTATCCCTGGTGTAGATTTGCCATAGGTTATGACAGATTCTGGAGGGTGCTACAAAGATCTATTCTATCAAACATGGTTCCTTCAAAAATTCCTCCAATCCCTTACTGACAACCATGGATATTTAGGATATAACTGAAATTCTCCTTTATAGGTTCAGGTATGTGGAACTGCCCATAATGATCACCAAAAATGGCATCAAAAGTAGGCCCCATGTAGAACATGTAATTGTAGCTGGTCTTGCTTATAGGAAGTCCTCCAAGAGCTCCTCAAACTTATGGGATTCTGATAAGAGGAGAGTCTGTATTTTGACTCCATAAAACTTCACTCTCACCAGCTATTGGCATTTGAAATTCTCTTGAAATTTTCCCAGTTCATGGGTAGTGAAAATGAAATCATTCTTCCTTAGGAATAGTATTAGATTAAGTTCAGAGATTCCTTGTCATAGATTTCCACACTTCTTCATTCCTTTTCTCTTCTTTTCTCATGGTTTTAATCCCAGTATGATATAGCAAAACATCTGGTTTAGGGATTGTATTTCTTGTCAGAGGTCTGTCGATTTCTGACCTGTCAGTCCCCCTTCCCATCAGCAGAGCTTTCGTCACTTAAATGCTTAACTATCTTTGGCCTTTATTCTGTGGTCCTCAAATGCTGAGAGTTCTGTCTTTAGTTGCTACATGTACTAGTTTATTTTATTTCCAGTGTAATGGCTGGAATTAAAATAATGGCTTAGTGGCCACGGATATTTACTCTTTGCATATACTGCCAGAGGGGCCCTTTCCAAAGGTGGCCATTGTGGTGCATCCAGCAATTCAATCACCACATGCCCTGATTTTGCACAGTCCTTCCTCCACTTCAAGTACAATATGAACCACATTGACTACATCAAATGTTACGGATGAGCCTGATTTAGGCCAATTCATATTGGATGTTAAAATTTAATGTAATAGAGAAGATTTATCTATTTTATACACATAAAGAATATTCAACTAAGAAACTACACTACTTTAGTTTGGGTAGATGCATACCGATGCACACTTCATCTCTGTACAGAAATGTGTGATCAATAGCCGTGTGATATTGGGCCAACCGGCAACTCTGAAGAACTTTGACTTCATGTAGCTGGGCCTTTTAATGCCTTAGATGACCAGAAATAATGTGCATCTAGTAAGAGGTTTCAAGGAAGTAGCATCAAGAGAAGTTGTAGCTTGAACCTTAATACCCTAGACAAGTAAAGCTCCGGGGACAGCTTTCTCACCTTGTAGAGAAAAATTAGCCAAACTTACATTAGTCATGTTGAAAGTTGGGGGAGAGAATGGAAACAATAATCCTATTACAGTCCTATTAAAAAATAGCAGGAATTCTAACAACCAGAATGAGCTGAAGTGGGTGATTAATGTTAAATACAGCAAAAAGTGCTATTGAAAATATTTAGAAGCCAAGAAGAAAATCAAAGAAAGGATGAAGAAGACAAAACAATGGTGAGGGATTTCAGAAGTCAATACCATTTGAATCTTTTTCTTTTTTTCTCTATAAAATGTAATGGTTTTCAACCTGAATGAATAAGACAGAGTTAAAATAGCAAGGAATTAAAATTCATGATAAGTACAGACACCAAGATGCTTATGAGAGATTAATTTACTATTAGATTAAAGGCAGAGACAATGTCATAATATTAAAAGGACTTGTATATTCAGAGTTAGAAAGAACTGGGTTCATATGATGCCGCTCTCATTTACTAGCTTTATGACCATAAGTAAGTTTCCTAAAATCTCTGTGCCTTAATATTCTTACATGTCAAATGGAATTCACAACACTTATAAGTTCTGACTTCGTAATGTTTTTGCAGGGCTCAACTGAGATAATCTATGTTATGCAACATACTTTCCAAAATGTAAAACATAATTTCTCACTTTAAGAACAACAATAATTTGAAATAGAATTACTTTGGTAAATGAAGAATGACGTAGGAGAAAGAGAAAGAGTTGACTCATATTTTAGATTTGCTATTTGCACTCCGTGTAAGCATAGGCAAGTTACTTTCTTGGATTTACATTTCATTTTGTTTTTCTATTTTCTCACCTGCAAAACTGGAGTAGTGGTGGAAGTAGAATTCCATGTGCAGAAAAGTCATGGAGAATGATGGAAGTTAAGTGTCCATTTTAAACCTTTGTTACAGATTCCCATGGAAAGATCAACTTTGAGAACTTCTTATATATTCTCATGGAACTAAATATCTAATATTTATCCAGAAAGAACTCTTCACTTTTAACATTTTGTGACCAGATAGTTTCTTGAATGGGACAAAAAAAATGAGACCAGAATGTAATCCTTGCAAGAACACAGCATGACTGACTTCAACACATAACTCACAATGCTGAATTTCCAATTCAGTTATGTAAGCTTAGAATCTATCCTTTGGTAGAACAAAATGAAGGCTGATTCTTCTTTCTCATTTTCTCTTTTAAAATATCTGCAAACCCCCAGATAAACATGAAATATTGCAAAAGTAATTGCATAATTAAAGAGAATCTATATTTGTTTATTCTGCATAACAATATAAATTTGTCATAGCACTAAGAACTTCGCATGTTAAGTGATCCATTCTTTTTTTTTTTAATAAGTAGTTGGTAAACTGAGGCTACTTACTAGATTCTACCAAATTATTCTCATTAATATTGCTAATTCTCCATGATGATTTCATTCTATTCTTTTACTTTGCCAATAAATACATCTTCAGACTCTAAGCAACTATTTAAGGGTAGTCTTTCTCTAGAAAATTTTAACTGATATATTTATTATTGAGATAATAATTAACCTTGGTTTTAATATTTTATTATTTGTTTAAACTAAATAAAATAATATCTATGTGCATGTAGAATTGCAAACCTTTAATGACATAAATTATTTATGGAGCTCTAACTTACTGTATTCAGTCATTTGTTTTCACTCTGCTTTACCTAACTACAAAAATTTCCCTCATTTGTCAAATATTGCATATAGTATGAACCAGAATTGGCACTAATTAGCTTAATACTTCTTGACTTAATCCAGGTATACCAATGGCAGCTTATTTTTGTAAATAGTTAATTTTAAACTTTTGTTTGTCTGAATTTAATTTTATATAATATTTTTATTCTAAATAAATTTTAACACTAAATTAATTTCTGTTAATATATGTATATACTAAATAAATCTAATAGCTGATTTGATTTATCCTTGCATAAAATTTAGAAGTTAGACAATTGTTTGATATAATAATTCAAATTATTTTTCCCTGTATTTTTAAAAGCTAGAGCCCAAAGGGAAAGATAATTAAAAATAAAAAAGAAAATAGAGCTAGCAGGGACATCTAAACTAACATCCTTATGGGATTAAAAAGGTGAGTCCCTGAAAGCAGAATGATTTACCCAAAGTCACACAGTTAAGAAAAACATTCAGAATTTGAATTTAGGACTTCTAACTCAAAATCTCTTTTTTATGGGACTAGATTTCTGAGGTCCTTTCTAACTTGTGATTCCATAATTCCACCTTACTAGACTGCTTTTTAGTATAAATTCAGCACAACTGATAGAAGAATGACGGTTCCAAAATTGCTTCCGTCAACTTATATGAAGATACTCTAGCTATAAAGGTAAGTGGTGGAGCCAAGGTGGTGGAGTAGACGGATGCACCTCTAGAAGCTCTCTTCCCACAACCCATAAAATACCTGTAAAAATGACTCTAAACAAATTCTAGAGCAGCAGAATTCACAAACTGACAGAGTGAAAGAGATTTCCAGCCCAAGGTAGCCTGGAAGACTGACACGAAAGTTCTGTTGCACTGGGCACAGAGTGGAGCATAGCCCAGCCTTGGATGCATCACTGCAAGGACAGGATTGGAATGGTCTTCAAGGCACCACTGGCAGCAGCTGCAGGTCCCAGATTCCTTAACTCACAAATGCCAAGGACAGCTTCAAAGGTCAATGAGAAAGCTCTTACATCTGGCTGAGAAGGGAGCATGATCTAGTCCACGTCTCAGGTGGCAGCAGCTTCCATTGTTGGAGCCCTGGCCTAAAGACCCTGGGGAATTGAGTACTTGATCTGGATCTCAGCCCTCAGTGGTGGCCCTGGAGTGAGGAGGAGTGCTGACTGGTGGAACTGGTGGAGGCACTGGAGAGGGAATTCTACTCACAGAAAGGAATGCATGTAGTTACTCCCAGACCAGAGTGCAGGTCAGGAGAGGAGAAAACTCCTCTCCTTTGATTGTGCCACCTTGGAGGAGCTGAGAACTTACAAGTCTCCAGAGTATACCTTCCTCTTGACAAAGAACTCAAAATTCAAGTAACTGGATGGGAAAATGCCCAAAAGGGGAAAAAGAATAAGACAATAGAAGGTTACTTTCTTGGTGAACAGGTATTTTCTTCCATCCCTTCAGATAAGGAAGAACAATGCATACCATCAGAGGAAGACCGAAAAGTCAAAGGTTCTGCATCCAAAACCTCCAAGACAAATATGTAATGGTCTCAGACCATGGAAGAGCTCAAAAAGAATTTTGAAAATCAAGTAATAGAGGTGGAGGAAAAACTGGAAATAGAAATGAGAGTGATACAAGAAAATCATGAAAAGCCAGTCAACAGCTTGCTAAAGGAGACCAAAAAGATGGTGAAGAAATTAACACCTTTAAAAATAAATTAGCTCAAATGGTAAAAGAGGTGCAAAAAGCCAAAGAAGAGAAGAATGCCTTAAAAAATAGAATTAGCCAAATGGAAAATGAGGTTCAAAAGCTCACTGATGAAAATAGCTCTTTAAAAATTAGAATGGAGCAGATGGAAGGTAATGACTTTATGAGAAACAAAGAAATTACAAAACAAAACCAAAAGAATGAAAAAATAGAAGGCAATATGAAATATCTCATTGGAAAAATCACTGACCTGGAACATAGATCCAGGAGGGACAATTTAAAATTTATGTGACTACCTGAAAGCCATGGTCAAAAAGAAAACCTAGATATATCTTTCATGAAATCATCAAGGAAAACTGCCGTGATATTCTGGGAGTCACAGGGTAAAATAAATATTGAAAGGATCCACTGATCACCTCCTAAAAGAGATACCAAAAGGAAAACTTCTAGGAACTTTGTAGCCAAATTCCAGAACTTCCAGGTTAAGGAGAAAATATTGCAAGCAGTCAGAAAGAAGCAATTCAAGTATTGTGGAAATACAATCAGTATCACACAGGATCTGGAAGCTTCTACAATAAGGGATTGAAGGGCTTGGAATAGGATATTCCAGAAGTCAAAAGAACTAGGATTAAAAGCAAGAATCACCTACCCAGCAAGACTAAGCATAATACTTCAAGGGAAAAAATGGGCAAATGATTAAATCAGGTAATAATTCTTGAAGAATATGGCACTAAAGTATTATTGACGGGTCACTGAAATATGAAATATAGGAATTTTCTTCTACTTATAATTTTTTTTTTAAAAAAAGTTCTTTAAGCACAATATGTTTAAAGTCTAACACACCTATCTCTTTCACAAATATATATATATATATAATATGTTTTTTTCAAAACTTTTATTCAATATTGCATGTATGTATGTCATTCAGTTATTCTGTTAAAGAGATTGACTTTGAAATCTTTTTCTTGGCATTCAAAACCTTCCTTAATTTGTCTCTAACTATCTTGCCCATCATAACTTACCTGTATCCCCTTTACTTGCCTTAGGCTCTTGTCAGACCTATCTATTTGCTTTCCTACAATCAAGCATATTTCAAATTTTTTCACCTCTATTCTTTTGTTTTTATTATCCCCTATCCTTGGAATACTCTTCCCTTAATCTCTTTTCAATTATAGTCTTAATCCCTGTTCAGGTCCAAATTAAATACTACCGCCTATGATTTGTTGTTCAGTTGTTAAGTTGTGTCATGTTCATCTCTTCATGATTCTGTGTGGGTTTTCTTGGCAAAATATTGGAGTGCTGAGGTAAACAGAGATTAAGTGACTTGCCCACTGTCACACAGCTAGTGAGTATCTGAGGCTGAATTTGAACTCAAGTCTTCCTGATTCTATTCAATGGGCCACCTAATCTCTAAGAATTTTTTGTAATTTTCCCCAATCCAAACCAAATCTTTTTCTATTCTGAATGCTTGCAATTTTTATATATTCCTATATTTCATTTTTGTTTCATCATAATTGGTGTTCATGTTATATCTGTCACACCATTCTTCTCCCTTTTCCAAACTTTTGATTGTTATTATGGATATATATCTTTTGTTTTTGAAGAGGGCGAAGGACATCACAAGATGATGTCTTTACTTGTGTGTGAATTTGATTCAGTGAGACAGATCTATGCAAAGCCATCCACGTTAATATATCTTCTGGAGTTATCGAAGTCCAGTGGCAAGATGTAAGTCAATACAGGGGATGACCTTGGTGTCTTTCAAGTCTGACCAAGTTTTAAGTACTTCTCAGCACCTGTTTCAGTTGTTTTCACGGCCATTGGAACAATTTTTTTTTCTCATTTGCCTATCCCAGAAAGTCTTCACATGCTTGAGACAGACATCCCCTAACGCACAGACATGTTTGAGGCCTATCATTTACCCTCAACTTAATTTAACCCAACCGTGTGTGTAGTATTCAGCTAGAACTAGCACCTCTGGTGTGAGGGCTGCTGAGCCCTTTTCAGCACTGCTCATCCACCTTTGGTGTCCAAGTATCACCCAGTTCTTACCCGTGACTCCAAGAAGCTGTAGCATGTGCAGTGGCCACACCCCAGTAAACCATACAGGCTAAACAAGTTTCAGGACAATGTCATATCTGAGCAAAAGAAAACATAAACAATTCAATGAGTAGGACAAGGTATCTACCTAGTGTTAGCTAAACATTTGGTTCAGTTCTTTGTTGTCTTTTAGGATAGATTTGGCAAAAATGTACATGTGAATTTTAGGTGTATGTTAGCTATGAGAGAGAAAAAATAATCTCGCAATATAACAGCTGAACTTACATTGTAGACCCAATCTGATCTAATTTTAATCTTGAGAGAATTTCAAAGTCTTCTGAAAAGAAATATTTGTATTGACATTGCACAAACTCAGTTCCCAGGGCTCAGATCTGATTTACCTTCTGAAACAAATTGCCCAGGAGTCTTTGCATATATCTCTTTTGATCCTGGACATTTTCTATTAAATGATCAGGTTCTTTGCATACTGATCACTCTTGTGCCATCCTGTTCAGGCAGCATACTCTAACACCAGGCTGAACGAGTGTGGACACAGGACACCAGATTTTTTCTCAGGAGAATAGTCTTCATATATTTCAATCGATAACTCCAGACTTGTGTGCCACACTTAAAGGGTTTTCCTGAGAGATATGAGAATGAGTAATAAAGAAAGTGAAAATGGGAATGGATTTCAATGCAACATTTTTGGTCTGTTACCTCTGATTTCATTAGCATGGGAAGCTCTGGATAAGGAAACACTAAACAAGGCAGAATAGCAACTGTTTACTAACTTTTAATATTGGAGAGAGATACCTAGGGCATAGACAAAGTGACTTGCCCAGAGTCACAGAGCTGGACCAGAACCCCACTCATCTTAACTCCAAGGTATGAAATAATCTATCTAGATTTCTAAACTGTCCCATGAATTATGCAGTGCAAACTCTCTCACTTTTTAGAAGAGAATACTGGGACCCCGGGGAAGGAAAGTTAGTTGCTAAAGTCACACAGGTGGCAATCATCCGAGGTGAAATCTGAACTCAGGTTCTCTGACTTGAAAGTCAAAATTCTCCTTATGTAGTCTCTCATCATGAGACTTTCTAGCTACTACAACACCCTATATTTCACTATATTACATAAACAACATTCCATGTTTAATAAGTTTTGTTGTTTCATTTTTGAATATTTTTAAAAGAATTAAAACTGAGTGCCTGTAAAGAATATAAAGAGGAAACATCATTTATTAGCAAAATGCTTACTGGATTTCTCTTTTTTTATGTATCATGAACAGACCTTTATAAATACAGTCCTTCTACTCTGGTTAAGAAATACTTTATGACCAACTTTTTATATATTGGAGAAGGGAAGCAGTTTTGATAATATCAATTAACGGATTTTCTTGCCTCTAAAAAATATGATTTGTTTAAGAATTTAGAAAGCTTAGAGCAGAATTCTTAGAATGCTGGCCTCTATCTCTGTGGCAACATCTGCTATAAAAGTTATGACCAACGCAGCCACAAATTGGCACAGACACCACTGCCTGTCATTCCCTATTTCAACAGCAACCACACACACCTGGTTCACATAGGGGAAAGGAGTTTCATCTTGGCTATTTTTCTCCCATCCCCCACCTCCCTTTTTAAGGATGGCTCTCTTCACTGGAGGCAGACTAAATACATCAATGCCACAATTGGTTCACTCATTGGACCACAGATTTCAATGCAATTTTACCAAATCATATCACACTTGATAAAAATAACAAAATCTAAGTCTTAATTTATCTGTTCAGTTTTTCTTTAGTTCAATGCCAAATTAAAAAAAAAAGACAAAACTAGCATTTCTTTATAATCAGATATGATATCAATATAGTAGAGAAGTACCAATGAGGATTTCCTTCATCAACGCAGATCATTACAAACTCAACAACTTAGAGTTGCTGGGGTCAATGAGAGGTTAAAGGACTTGTCCAAAGCAACACTTGTAATTTCAGGGACTTTAACTCAACGCTTTTTATCTATTAGATAATACTGCATCTACAACTTTCTTATTTCTAATAATTTTCAAGTCATCTTTATGACAGATTTTCTCTGAGGATGTGGAGCTACTGTAATCAGTTTGGCATTGCAAGGTACCAGTACAAAACAGGATTCCAGATGTGTTTAGGCAATTCCTTTTTTAAAAAAGCGCTGTTCTCTAAATGGGCTCTCCAAGTTAAAGCTGTCAAAGATTAGGAACAAAGCCAACGGTTCTCATCAATGTGAAAGATCTGGCACTTCAGATTCCAATGTTTGTCCTCCTCAGAATAAATATTCATTCTATAAGGTCAGTTACTACAAGGGCACCAATTTGGTTTATTATAATTTTGTGTATTACTTATTTTAATAATTACTAATATTAAAGAAGGCATCAGATAGTAACATTTGCTCTCAATTTGCCATCAAGGGAGTCATGGGTTCAAAAAGTGCCTCAGACAATTAAAACTTTTGTGACCTTGGCCAAGTTACTTAAATTTCTCAGCCTCGGAGGGAAAAACAACTTGTAGGACTGCTGTGATTAAAAATCTACTGTAAATATTAAAACACAAGGAAAATAGGAGTTATTTTCATTTATACAAAATTCCCCTACTTCAGTCAAACAACTACAATACTTTCAGTGCCTTGGTTGTTTTTTAATGAGTACTTTTTTTATTAATATCAATTAATCATTAATTAGTTAGATTCTGCTATGGGTCTGTTAGTAGCAACTCCTGTGTAAAATCCTTCTGGTCAATAGCACCTCACTCAGACACTCTACTCACACTATCAAAAAGCAGCACTGGAGATAAAAAGCCTTTAAAGGCCACCTAATCCAATCCTTCTTTTAATTTTTTTTCAATTAATAACTATATATTTTCTCTCTCTGCTACCCCCATTGGAAAAAGGGAGCGGGGAAGAAAAAAAGAAAACCATTTTTGTCAAATATGCCTAGTCAAGGAAAAAAATTCCCACAGTAACTATTGTGAAAATGTATTTCTCATATTGAATCTAACCTCTGATTTTACAGATCAAGAAACTGGGAAACTGAGAGGTCAAATGCTTACGAGTTTATACTGCAGCAGGTAAGTGCTTGAGATGGGATTTGAACTTAGGTATTTATGACTCCAAGCTGAGTGTTCTATTTACTACTCCTAATTAACCACATCATTCCCTAGCACTTGAAAAAAATGTTGTTTTTTTTTAATTCAAATGTCTGCCCTAGGTCAATGTTTCTCAAATGATAGGGCTACTATACCTTGAAAGGACCTCACAAAGTAGATCTGGCATTATTAGTAATTTAATGAAGGCAGGGATGAACTAGGAGAAAAGTAAATAGGGTCACCCGGCTCTCTTCATCTCCATAAACAACTTTCTGTTCCTCTTACATATGCTTCTCTTTTCCTAATCGTTAAGATCTACAGTGATACCCAGGTGACCACACTGAAGCAGTCATTTGGTGGTTGGACGATCTTAGGAGAATTTTATCCTTTTGAGGGGGGTGGTTGACCAGGAGCAAATATGTATGTGTACATATATATGGGTATCCATCTATACAGCATCTAAGCCTCAATTGAGGTATACAATTACTAGTATATAAAATACAAATATATATATATATGTATACACACATAATACCATTTATACACACATGCAAATACATTCATGTATACATATATATACAATGCACATATAAGTGTATATGTAAATAGGGAAACATGTTTTATGTGTGTGTGTATATATATATACACACAATATAAACACAACGCATATGTATATACATACACATACACATGCAATGCTTTTATCCTAATTTTCTCTGAAACAGGTGCTAAAAAGAACAAGAAAAATATAGTTGCATCTAAAATTCTTGAAATTGGAGGGCAATTCAAATATTTAATTCTAAAATGTATTCTCCACTTTTACGAATACTAAAATTTCCTGAACTAAACATGGAAACAGTAATGATTTAAAATGCAAGTTTATTTTTCTTAAGTTCTATGGAAAATTTCTATATGAATTAATTATTTTTTAAAAAAGTTTTAGTGTATTGCCCTTTTGGGGGAATTTTTCAGAAAGTGTATTTTCCACTTATTCATTATATAAGAATCTATTAAGAAATCTAGGTACATACTTATTTATTACACACCAGCTGTGTATTTTTGAACCTAAGCACATGTGCGTATACTAGAACGCTCATTCTGTGACTATGTTGCTAGAAACACTTTTTTAACAGAATTGTTCTGCGTATGTGTGTGTGTGTGTGTGTTTGCAAATTATAAATTCCATCAAATATAAAATGCATGGGACAATATTTAAGAAAACCTGTAGAGAAGGGGATAGATATTGCTGAGTTGTTACAAATATGTACAGTGTTTCAGCTAAACTTTTGATCTAGTCTTTTCATACAGCTTGTATTTAACATCTTTGATCTCTGAGTTAGCGATCTAATCTGCTGTATAACTTAGCTTTTATTGATCTGTTCTCATGCTAAGCAAATCAAGTCTCACTTTTATGGGAGAGATGGAAAAAAGATAGTAAAACTGCCTCTGAGACAGCAGTTTAAATCTGTGCAATAACAGTGAAAGCAAGAGATAAGACTTTTATGGCACTGCCAAACTTCACATGAACTCCAAGTGTCATTAAATAGGTATGTGTCATTTGCCACAGATATTTATTTTACTAGATAGCTTGGTTACCACCCATTGGGAAGCAATGGACGAGTCTCTTTCCTCTGCTCAGAACTTACTCTTTGTCTGGGATTTTTATATTTAGGGGCACTCAGGATTCAAGAAATGACCTTATTGTAGGATTCATTTTGGTCACATACATTTGCATCTACTTGTTAAAAAGAGTTTCTTTTCACTTAGTGCAAAATCAAAAGTGATATGGAAGCCATGGGAAAGTAGGTCCTAAACTGGCTTTACATTGTACTGTTACGGAAACAGTATGGAATTGGGGTTGGAATATTGGACTGAGAGTGGGAAAGACCTTGATTCCAGTAATGCCTCAATCATGAACTAGCTCTGTGACCCTGGGCAAGTCACATAACTTTTCTCCAGCCCCAAATTTTTCATCTATCAAATGAGGGATCTGGCCTTGATGGCCTCTAAAGTTCTTTTGAGCTCTAAATCTGTGATTGTATGAATAATAAATAAGATTAGGAAAGAAGACCCAGCAATAGGTATATGATAATATTTTCATCATAGATTGCTATCTTATTGTTCCTACTATGCAAATATGATGTAACATCACCACATACAGAAAGAAATAACAGCAATTGAAATATTAAAGCCCTATCAGAGAAAACTGAAATTTCTCAGTTTCTGTTAAAAATTTCTTTAGTCAAATTATTCTTTGCCCTCTGCTCCCTCTCAACCCTTTTGTAGGATACCTGAGATTATAAATAGTCAAACAGTTATAATGTACAATATTTGGAAGATATGACCATATTTGATATCATCTGAGTTCCAAATATAGTATTCTATGATACTTTGGAATTCCAAGAAATTTAATGAAACAGTGTTAATGATAATCATTGAAATTATTTTTCTTTATAAAAAATTAAGACCCAGAAGAGGGGTGGAAAACCTGTGACCTCAAGGCCACATATGAAGTTTAGATTGAGTCAAGGGACCACACTTGAGGATCTAGAGGGCTACATATGCCCTTGAGGCTGTAGGTTCTCCATCCCTATTCTAGAATAAGAAGAGGTTCATTAAAATCCCCTTTGATTCTAGTGCCTCCCCTCTGCTAATGATCTCTAATTTATCTTCCATATCTTGTTTGTACATAGCTGTTTACTGTTTCCCACATTAGACTGGGGGGCTCCTTGAGAGCAGGGACTGGTTTTTACCTTTTTTTGTATTCCCAGTACTTAGCAAAATGTCTAAAAAATAGCAGGCACTTAGCAAATATTAGTAAACTGACTCATTTCCAGACTTCATATAAGAAAATTGTCAAAAATATTTGCTACTAGTCTAAAAATAAAAAAGGTGACCTATAGAACAGATTAGACAAGGAAGACATGGAAGTAATTTAAGAACTCAGAAAATACAAACTATTCAGGGATTGAGAAGAATTTCTGGGAAAACTGGAAAATAGTCTGACATAAATTAAGTTGATCCAGCATCTTACACCTTATTCCATCATAAACCCAAAATGGAAATATGACCTGAGTAATAAAGCTGATACACCATAAAAATATAGAGAACCGCATTAGTTACCATTAACATGTGTGGTTATAGGGTAGTTTATTAACCAAAAAAGAGGGAGATAATCACTAATTAAAGATAATTTTGATTATATGAACTCAAAAAGATTTTGCATGACCCAAGTTATTGCAGTTTTGCAAATAAGGGAAATTATTGGGTAAAAATATTTTTACCAAATATTTCTGATAAGGCTTTGATTTTCAATATTCCTAGGCAGAAATACATCACTAAAAGCAACTTCTCATAAACTGTGGTTGAAAGATAGGAAAAAAGATTTCTACACTACTATTAATAAGAAAAATGATAATCAAAATTACCCTGAGGTTTCACCTCATATTTAGCAAACTATCAAAGATGGAAAAAAATGAGAATAGTCACTATCAAAGGAAAATGATGTCTGTGGAAAGACAGATACAACAGCTATAAACGAGTCCAACTATTCTGGAAAGTAACTTGGAATGATGTGAGGAAAGTGCCTAGAATGTCCATTCCTTTTGACTTTGAAATATCAATGCTATCTATATTCTCATAAAAGACAATGATAGAAAGTTTCTTCATAATGGACAGGCCTGACTCAGGTCTTTGAATTTAGGGTCAATATTAAAAAGAAATAACATGGGTCATTCCATGATTAACAAAAGCTTTACAAGCCATAATGTGTGTGTGTGTGTGTATGTATAGGTTTGCATATATGTGTGTATATATGTATGTATGAATATATATAGATATAGATACATATAAATATATATATACATATTCACATATAGTGTAATATTTAGATTAAGAATATGTAGCTTCTATCAACTCCATAGCGAAATCTCTCTGCTAAGTAGTGAGGATATAGTGACCCTCCTGGTCGCCAGATATCTTCTTCCAATTCTCAACAGTCCCAGCTCCATGTGAATGTACTTTTTATTTACTTTGGAGTCTAAAGAGTCAATATAAATATGGCCAGAGTTCGACAGGAAACTCTTTCAGCAGGAAGTTCCCTAGGTCCAGTAATATCAAATAAATACCTTTTAGGGAAAGAATCCACCTAACCTACATAGACAAGGTGTCTGGGAACAGATAGTAATAGTCAAGTCTCATCTCAATCCTTGGCATGAATGTTGATTAATGGATTGGTATCTAACTGGCAGGTAGTCTGCAGATATCTCTTATCATTCCTGTTCTGATAATATTTTTTCTACCAATAATGCATCTAAAATGATTTCAGTGACCCAAAATGAGGGAGTCAAACTAATGATTTGAATATATGAATATGAACAAATGTCAAATCAGTGTATGTGCAAAGTAGAGTCACCAGGATGATGAAATATGCAGGATTAGTTGAAAAAAAAAAAAACCTAGGAAAGTTTGAGGTAGATATAAGAAGGCTTAGATGATGAAACATGCTATACATCTTCATATGTTCAAAGTGCTTACATGTGAAAGAAGGAACATACTTATTCATTGGTCTAGACTTCTGGAGGACAGAGGTATGACCAAAAGATAAAAGTTACAAAGATAGGAAGATACACACACACAATATCAGAAATATTCTTAATAGTTAAAGCTAAATAAAAGTATAATGAGTGTCCTTGTGAAATGATGAGCTTCCCGTTGATAAAAGTGCTAAAGTTTAGACGATCACATCTCAGAAACATAGTAGAGAGAATTCTTTAAGTTGGTGTGGGTTGGATTAGCCAAATCCCAAATGACTTTCAAATTGTAAACTTTTATCATCCCATTATTCTACATTATTTTTCTGTGATGATAATGGTAAAAGTGTCAAGGTGGAATAGGAGGAGCCTAGTAGTTCAAATCCTGCCTTTGTTCAAATCCTGCCTTTGTTCAAATCCTGCCTTTGATGCTTATTGACCTTGGGCAATTTACTTCACATCCCTGGGCACTGAGGTCCTCATCTGTAAAATGAGGAGATTGAACAACATGACTTTTAATGTACCTTCCAACTTAAGATCTAGGATCTCAAGAAGGCTTTGTGAGAATCACACATTTTGGTCTGTGTGCAGAAAATATAAATATTTATTATAATCATTAAATTCAATTTAATAAGTATTAAGGACCTACAGTACATATGTGTGCTTTTATCTATTCTGATATAGATATATTCCACTTAAGACCAGTAATTGGTTCTATAAAACAATGGTGAAAAAAAAGGTAGGGCAGTGTTTAGTTTAGCCCTTAGTTTAACAGAAATAGATTATAAGTGGGACAGCGTATTTCTCAATACAGCAATGAATACACATACAGTTTTTTATTTGTTTGTTTGAAAGTGGTTTACTAATTGAAGGCTAGAGAGAAGTTTGGTCTAAATATCAATACATCTGAGAATCATCTGCATAAAGAAGATAACTGAATCTATGGAAGCTGATGAGATCACCAAATGAAACAGTCCATAGAGAGAAGAAAGCTCAGAAGAAAGCCTTAGGGGACACCCATGTTCCCTAAGTGGGTGTGTCCTGAATGAAGATCCAGCCAATGGGTCTGAGAAAGGGCAGTCAGACAAATAGGAGGGGAACTACGGGGAAGCAGTATCCAAAAACCCTAAAGAGAAGACAGCATCCAGGGGAAGAGGATGAATGGTAGCATTAAAGGCTGCAGAGAGGTCAACAAGGAAGAGGACTGAGAAAAGTCTATCAGATTTGGCAAATAAGAGATCACTGGGATCATTGGAAAGAGATGTTTCAGTTGAATGATGAGGTCAGAAGTTAGACTCAAGAGGGTCCAGAAGAGAGTAAGAAGAAAGGAAGTAGAGGCACCAATCATCAATCAGCCTTCTAAAGTTTTGCCACAAAAGGGCAGGAAGATATCAAGCTAGCAGAGATGAATGGCTTAAGTCTTTTTTGGAGGGGTGGGAGAAGAGACTGGAGAATGCTTGTAGGCAGTCTAGTAGCAGTCGATATATAGACTGAAAATTGTGAGAGTGAGAATGGCTGAGGAGGAAATCTGTTAGAGAGAGGATGGATTGGGTGTTCTTCTACACCCAGCAGGGTTCAAATGGACAAGAAGGGTCTCCTCTTTACGTGAGATAGAGGTCAAAGAGGAGATAACGGCAGAAGTACGTGAGCATAGTGAAGTGAGGAAGGAGGGGATGAGACTAGGGAGTTCTTGGTCAATGACTCCAATTTTTTAATGTATTATGAGGAAAGGATATCAGCTGAGATTGATCAGAGGGGGAGCGAGGGCAAGGAAGGTTTAGAAATGCCTCAGTGCTGAGTGAGATAGCAAATGAATCAGAAAGTTAATCAAGGATGATGTGCAACTGTCCAATTGATATTTCCAAAGTATAATTCTAACCATATTATTCATTTTCTTAAGAAGCTGCAGTGGCTCCCATTATTTCCATGACAAATTATAAAGTTCTCTCTTTAAAATCCTTAACAAGATGATTTTAGCCTATATTTCCAGACTAATTCTAAATTATTTTCCTCATTCTGTGGTCCACTAAGATAGATGACTTACTCTTATCTATGTAAGATGTCCATGTCCTGCTTCGGTGCTTTTGCTCATTCTACTTTCTAGCCCTGGAAAACTATCCTTCCCCAGGTCTATCTCTTCCTTTCACCTCATTACATCCCTCCAATCAGAGCTCAAATCAAGTACCACCTTCCCTCTCTCCACCTTTTATTTTTTCATTTTTTTCTTTCATCTTTTAAAGCAGGAGTAATTTGCCTAACATCATATAGATAGCAAACCATTTACATCTTCTGGCTTAAAGGGATATAATATACTATAAGGTTAATATATCAGCTCAAAACATGGCATGTAGAATTTGCAAAGAATTTCTACAAATAAGTGAATAAACATTCAGAAGACAGGAACAATTCACAAAAAAGGAAAATGTAAATTATAAATTGAAAACTACTCAGCATCATTATTAGTCAAAGAATATCACTTCCTATTCATTTTTCAATCTTCCCACATACATGCAAACATTGCTTTTTTTCCGCTGTTTTACCATTTTCCCCAATTTGATGGTAAATTAGTGCTATTTTCCAGCTCTATGTTATTGTTCTTGAAGTTGAATAAGAAGTCAATCAATTTCTCCTGTGCATATTAATTCTTACTTTTGGTGGTAAACAACTCTCCAAAAGAGTTATTTTGTGGGAAGTCTTCATCTAGTCTAGGAAAAGGAAAAAAAGACAGCCCACACACAAAACGTACATTCAAAGGAGATTGAATGAAAGATATTTTTTATAGCTTACAAAGGCCCCAGGAGAACTGAGAACTACAAGTTCATGGATCTGCAGTCCATGAAAGCTGAACAAATTTAAGAATCTAAGTTTGTTATCTGGGAGAAGTGAATGTTAGATCAGGTCATAGGTAGGGAACAGAAAAGGTGGTTTTCCAGCTGTCTCCTTTTATATATATATCCCATGTAAGCTCTAAAAATCCTTATTCCAATCCCAATGGAAGAGTTA
>JAJHZJ010000908.1:77500-96135 GCA_023548195.1 Bettongia penicillata ogilbyi
AAATGGGGTCAGGAAGAATTTGTCATGATTGAAACAACTGAACAAAAACGAGATAAATGAAGAGAACTGTACCAGATATTATAGGTTTCAGGCTGCCTTTGAACTGGACAAAGGAAGACTAGAAAAAAAAAAGAATCAGATGAAGGAAGGATGAAGCAGCAGGGAAAAACACAGTAGATTTGGAGGGTGATGATATTCTAATTTGGAGCCTACTATATATATATATATATATATATATATATATATATATATGTGTGTGTGTGTGTGTGTGTATGTATACACAAACACACACACACATGCGCACACACACACACACTTGTACAACCTTAGGCAAGTCACTGCCATCTCAGTGCATGTTTCTTAATTTAAGCCTCAAAGGTCCTTTCCAGTTTTAAGTCTTGTGATTTTATAACCCTACATGCAAATAGATACAAGGACTACAAAACTGCAGTTTTAAAGAAAGGATGTTCCAGGAAATGATCTTGAGTTTGGAGTGTGTGTGTGTGTGTGTGTGTGTGTGTGTGTGTGAAAGAGGAGGAAGTGATGATGACTCACTCAGGTTGAATGTGGAGGTACTATAACATTTATTGTATTTCTTTCACGTATCTCAGAGAACAGAGCACTAAGGAAGCTTAAAATGTTACTGAAGGTCAAAGAAAGTGTAGAGTAGTACCAGCTGGATCATCCAGGAAAGGATTTGTGGACATGTGTATCTGTGTCTGCCTTATTGCTATGGAACTGTCCAATCGTTTTATTCCGACAGTGTCGTTCTTTTTCTATTTCCCTGAAATGTCAACATTATTGTTATAATCCTCTCCAGCCTTGATCATAGTATCAAATTCCTAACTGGGTCCTCTGATGCTGAGATGCTTGCTCAGGCCTTCTCTATCCTATGACCTATTTCCAGGCTAGAGCATTGCTTTTTTAAGTTACTTCTCCATTTTGCCTTCATCATCATCATCTTCTTCACTACAGCAATAAACTTCTCTACTTTCATATCAGGATTTTCCTTATGTTCATCCCTCCCTGCCTATCTGACATTATTCCCATTATTTCCCAATGGATTATCATTGCTCTGTTTAGAGAATAAATTTAGAGCTAGAAAAGACATTAGATGTCATCCAGTCTTAACCCTTATTTTACATATGGAAAAAAATGGAGGCAAAGAGAGCTAAAAGCGACTTGGCCAAGATCAAAAAGGAAATATCTGATAGAGCTAGGATTTGAACTCAGATTATCTGAACACTACATGGGCATCTAACAGGTCCACACTGGCATTGCAGTCTTCATATTCATTCAGGCTGGTGTGATTTTAATCTTATTTTTCCCACTGTCCTCCCCTTTCCCTCTAACTCTTCAAAATCTACACATTCTTTCAAGACCAACTCAAGTCACATCCCCTTCACAAAGTCCAGTCTGACTGTTTCGGACCTCATTAATTTCCCTGTGTCTTGACCATCAGCTGTATTTATAGTCTGTCCCACACAATTTACCTCTATATTATATACTATCTTGTAATGTTTTCATCCTATTTCCTATATATTATTTTTTATCTTTTCCAGTTATTATAATAGCCACCAGGGTAGGGACCCTTATCTTAAACTCCTTGGTTACAGGTTCCCCCTTCCCCCACTCATAAACCATCAGGACTAGTATGGCACTGAGCACATAATAGAGGGTTCAACAAATATTTGCTGATTGACTGGCAGAAAGAAAACTTGAATATTTAATATCTAAGAACCAGCAGGTAGGAAATGAGTTATAATTAAAGTGCTTTGGAAATGCTATAGAAATTTCACTTGTTTTATAGAAATAATAATTATCAAAAGATAATAAGCCTTTGCATTCAGCACCTAAATCTTTGGCCATGTTGTTCTATGTCTATGCTTCACCTACTCGATAACCTTCTTGGTTTCTGATCTATCCCCACTTTTTGATTTATAGTTCCTGGAAAGTGACAGAAGAAAATATAATTATACAACCTATAAAATTTTTTAAGGTCATAAAATCATATGGTTAAAGTCAGAATAGAGCTTGTAAGTCATGTAGTCTAATTTTACTAAAAAAGAAAGAATTTAACAAAGAAAGAAAAAATGAACAAAGAATGCAGAAAAAAAGAAAGAAAAGCAAATTGAAATTTGGAGAGGTTGTGATATTCAATCATTCATTTATTTATTCCTGAGCCAAGATCATACAGTTAATCAGTGGCACGTAAAGGGATTTAAACCCAAATCTTCTGACTCATGATTCATCATTCTCTTCCCCAGTGCAAAATACTGCACCTCTTTGGTCCTCAGTTTCTTCAAATATAGCATGAAAGTTTTGAAAAAAAGTTATCCCCAAATTCCTTCCTATCTCAGAGTCTAGAGCAGCAGTTCTCAAATTTGTTGATCTCCAGAGTTTAACTCTTAAAAATTATTGGAGACCTCCCAAAATTTGTGTGGGTTATATCAGTATTTGTTGTAATAGAAATGAAAACATCTTTGGATTTCAGGAAAACAGTTTTGAATGTGTAGACACCCAGAAATGATCTTGAGTACACTCAAGGATCCCTAGGCTACCTTTTGAAAACCATTGATCTATAGTATGCTTCTCTCCATTTTCCCCTTTGGGGCTCATGATACATCAGAGTCTGGTGATAAATTGTTGGGCCATATTTTTAAACCTCTGTTTAGGGGAACAAAAATGACTATATTCATTTTTGGTTTTGTTTCTCCAATTTGCACCTGCTGTACATCTCCTGCTAATAGGGGCTTAATACAATTTTATGGAAATGAATTATTTTACCATCTGTATATATATGCTACTTAAAATAGTGCTTCATTGTGTGACAGATCAAGTAGATGCTTTTTTTGTGGATTTGTAGAATAAATATATTAATCCACGAATGTCCTGAGAAACAATTTCTAGCTCATGAGATGCATGGAGCTACATTTGTTAACTCTTTCCATATTTTTCAAATGTAAAGTTGAATGGTAAGCAGTTTTTAATCATCTTAATTAAGCTGGATTTATCATTAAAAGTCCAAAGTCCCAATATATTCCCACTTCACTCTAGCCCTAATTAAATAGTACTCATGTTGCCATATGTAAAAGAGAACAGCTGATCCCTTAATTGCATTTGGGTAACTTCCAGCCCAGTTAATGCTACTGGCTAAAATTTATCAACCGAAATATATTCAAAATTCAGCTATGAGCCAGAGCTGACTTTTTCATATGTATACTTGACTGCTGATTGATTTCAATGGAAGCCTTTTCCAATTATTTAGGTTAGTGAGGGTCTCCACACCTCTCTACAAATAGCAGTAATTGTTTCTTTGAAAGTTATGCATTCAAAAAGGAAAAAGTCATGAATATAAAAGTAAAAAGACAGGTCTTTTGATTTATGTATGTATGTGTATATGTGTATATATATATAAATATATGATTTTCTGTGTACATATGTAAGTACTACTTTTGTCATCTTAAAATGTAGGTTCTTAGAAGATACTCCTCATTTTTCTTTTCACAAGTTCTTTTCAATAGATTTCATTGCTACAAAGGGGAAAAAATAATAAATCTTGGTCCATCAAAACTGAATAGCAAAGAGTTGTATTTAAACTATTAATTGCTATTCATAGCTAGAACACTATAGGTACCCTTAATGAAAAATTTTAGTAGCAAAAGAATGATAAAATATAGAGATTTTTCTTTTCCTATACCTTAGGGAAAAAAATCTGTATCTTCGAAGAACCCAAGACCCAAGGAGGTGCTGTTAATTAGTCAAGGTTACTCAACTAGTAACAATGGATCCAAGCAGTTATCCTAAATTTTAGTAACATAAGCCAGGAATGTTACTTAAAGTAATTCCAGAGGGAAAGTCTACTCAACTCAACCTTAATGGAATGGTATAATTCATCCTGTCTCATTAAATACATCCAGAGTTCAGTGACATTCAATCTATTTTAAAACAAAAAAATTTTATACATACACACATATGTGTATGTGTATGTATATGTGTATACAAGCATGTATAAAGATATGTGTATGTGCATTTATGAACAAACATAATAAAATCTTAAAAATATTTTTCTGTCCAGGTTCAGTCATTAGAATGTAATAAAAACAGATACTGACTCACAATCATCAGATTTCAATTTGAATCAGCTGCTCTTTCTTGGTTCTCTTACATGTCTAAGTATTCTTCCTGAGTACTCTTAGATAAATCCAAGTTCATACCCAGCAATCAAATGATGATTGTCTCCTAAGACTATGTTCCATACCTTATTCTTTTTCTTTATAGATTCTCTTGGCAATCTCCATAGCCCTAATAGGTTCAACTGCCATGTCAAAACATATAGCTCCCAATTCTGTGCTGGGTTCTAGTTCCACCTCACCAATTACTTGGTAGATACCTGCAAATCCCATTAACACCTCAAACTTAATGTGTACAAAATGCAACTCATCATTTCCTTGATTCTTTCCTCTCTTTACACCTCTACCATGTTCTATTATTTTCCAAATCCTGCTGATTCTGACTCCACAATATCTTTCCAAGCTCTCTTGTTCTCTACGTTAACATTGAGACCATCCTCGCATCCTCGTTCAGACTCATCACCAATTAGCTGGACAACGACACTGGCCTCCCTAATAAGTCTCAATTCCTCTAATATCTCCTTATTTAAGTTCTCCTGCCATACTCCCCCATAATTTACCTATCTTTCCAGACTTATTTTATAGCACTTCCTTTCATATCTTCTACGCAGACTGCTGCTACCCCATGAACTCATTATTCCATCATTTTGCACTTCTTTCCTCACTTTAGCCTTAAGTATTGTTAACTTCATTCAGGATTACGTCAGATATCACCATCTTTCCTGATCTTCTCACATATTGTAATTCCATTTCCCTCAAGTTATTTTACATTTATTTACATATTAGCATACTGTGCCTTTCAGTACAATTCAAGCTCTTGGAGGGCATGAGTTGTTTTCAGTTTTATCTGTAACATCAACACACAGCACAGAGCCTGGCAAATAGCAGATATTTCATAAATGATGTTGGAAATGTTGACTGAATAGTACTACAAAGTCGTCTTTGTAAAGAACTTATTTGCTTAGACATCATCAGCAATATCATAATTATACCAGATGCAGAACTGTCGATGAACAAATAAAAACTAACCCTCATTTACAAAAATGAAAAAAAAAAATATCTCAGGGACACGAGACCCAAAGATTCATGTGTCTGCATTAAACATACTGCTTTCTGTTGTTCGTAAGTAAAGATCTCCATGTTTCATGGAATAATAGAATCTCATTGTCAGAAGTGTCTACAAACTCTAACTCATAACTACTGTGATGAATCATCTCTGTAACACCCTTGATAAATAGTTATCTAGTACAGAGGTGGAGAACCTGCTATCTCAAGGCCACATGTGGCCCTCTTGATCCTCAAGTGCACGTGAATGCAAATTTCACAGGACAAATCCCCTTAATAAAGTGATTTGTTCTGTAAGACTTAGACTCAGTCACAAGGCCATAGCCATGGACCTTGAAGCCTCCACGTGGCCTCTAGGCCATAGGTTTCCCATCCCTCATTTAGCATTTCCTTAAAAACACCAATGAAGAGAAATTTATTTCTTAGGTTGCCTCTTTTGTCTTGAAAGCGGTTCTAAATGTTAGCAAATTCTCTCTCTCTCTCTCTCTCTCTCTCCCTCAATCCATCCATCCATCTAGCTACTTACCTCTCTATCTGTATCTATAGATGAAGGTATTTATATCTATCACTTATCCATATAGATCAAAATCTAAAGACATCAATCTATATAAGCCTAAACACAGAGACAGAGATAGAGATATCTAACTTTTCTTAAACTCATTTCCTGCTTTTAAAATGAGACTAAAAATAAAACTATCTCATAAGATTGTTATAAGGCTCAAACGAGATAACATGTAAAGTAAAAACTTCACATACCAAATGAATCATCATGTTATTATAATTTTATATATCATAAAAAGGATCAACTCTATGGTTGAGATTATAGATTATTAGGATATTTAGTAAAATAGAGATATACAGTTTCATACACACAATATATATGTATGTATTTATATACACATATATAGATACATATACATTTATATATACATTTATACATATATATATATACATACACACACACACACATATATATAGCTTGTATGGAGGAATGCGAAAGTTATAAAATATTTAACATGCAGCCATATAGTTTTATACACATATATGTATTTATGCATTCATGTATATGTTACATCTAGTTTTTTTTTTTTCTTTTTCTGCTACTTTGTCTGAGCTAGACAGCATATGCCTTCAGGAATCAGGTATCTTCTTACAGGAGTAACCCTCTTTCCAATCTCCAAAACATGGTATGAGTCTTTTATTCTTTCATTAAGTATTAATGAATTCATGGAATTTTTCAACTTAACCATTAATTTAATACCTCATATCTTTTCAAAGGTTCTGGCTTTACACATAGGTTGAATAGGTAGTCACATGATGTGATTTCTCACGAGGTCAGTGGAGATATTGGAAACATTTATGTACTTTTTTTTAACTTAAATTGAGGTATAACTTCATGGATTAATCATTACTCCTGGGTCTGGGTACTGAAATTTTTGTTAGATAATACTAAATGATAGAGGCCCCTTGAGAAATCACAAAATTCTATACATATACACAAAGAGTAACATTGAAAGTCTTCTAAAAACCCAATCTTAAGCCAAGTTTTTTGAGTGTAAACCATGTGGGCCTGAGGAAAATCAGCCTGTATGGGCTGGAGCTCATCTGTTTCTTTTCTCCAAATACAGGCTCTTATCAGCAGTAAACTCCAGAGTGGATTTTTCAAAACTTTAACAAAAGAAACACTCATTGACTGACTTCACTGGAAAGTCATCCTGGCTAGGTGGGGTGGGCCAAGGTGCAAAGTTTTCCTTTGTTTAATCTGGAAAGGTCTGATTTTTTTTCCCTGTGGAAGAAAAACAAACCTGGTGTGGTATTTTAGAGGCAAGGTTAAAAAGGGAAAGGTCAATGTAGGGCTTGGTTTTAGGAGACAAGGTCATTTAGAACAGACAAAAAAAATCTTGATCTTCAAAAGCTTTAAAAGACTTTGGGAATGATGTGTATATAGGCATTGGGGGAAGGGAGGGAAAGGGGTACTATTTTGGAAATATTATAAACATATCCTTCACCAGCTTGATTCTTACCCTAATTGATGAAAAATCATACGCGTATTAATTTTAGGAGGCAAAAGATCTTGGCAAAGAAGGCTGTCACAATCATATGACTAGTCCCTTGACAAGCTTGAGGTGTTAATGACTCAAGTCAAACCAGAGTTTGTTATGAAAGTTATGAAAGGACATGTCTCTTAAAAATATTTCTTAAAACTCCAAGTTTACAGTAAGCCTATCATTATTATTTATAATATCCATTTTAAAGGGGATTTTTGTTTTCAAGATCATATCTCTCTCCTCTGAATGTGGGAAATGGATTCTGAAATATGAGTTAAAATACTCTTGATCCTCCTTTGAGACACCACTGAAAACTGAAATGAATGGCGTTTGGTGATCCCAGCTCCATTCCCAGTAAATGTCCACATCACAAAACCACTACACTTAATTTTACATGATTGATTGTCTCTGCTTAGCTCAAACTCAGGCCTGAGCCAGCCTGAGGACTTTATTACCTTCCATTCTAGTGAGGGTGGTCCAGCCAGGTCAAAGTCGAGGTCAATAATAGGGCAAGAGAGGCCTGATTTTGCCTGTAAACAGGCAACTTTATTCTGAAACAAAGGATTGAACTTTTTAGTTGTGCTAGTTTCACAAGCAAATATAGCCAGTTTCAAAGTCTTTTTTTTAAGTCCGTACACAACCTATTTTGGTACCTTTATCCAAAAAAATTTTCCAGTTCTCTAGTTGTACTTTGTATGAGCAGTAGATTAATGAAAATACATTAATTTTTATTAACTGGTGTAAATAAAAATCAATATTCATATCAAATTGATCAATTCATAATTTTAGTAAGAGCTATTAGGAAATGGATTAAAATTAATTTATTAGAATAAAGTTTTAATTGCAAACACATGTTACAACTAATTATAGCTGCTCATATTGGACAAAACTTTAACAAGTACATATTAGAGGACTTTTAAGGAAGTTTTAGAGATTGTGGTTAAAATATATGTTTAGTATAGTTTAAGTCTTTTGTAAAAGTCATTGGATCGTTCATCCCACAATTCCACAGAACCTCAGTTTTTGTAGCTTTTTCAAGGAACGGATCATGATAACATACATTTCTGAGTATTTTGGAGAACAAGTTCTTTTCTAAGTGTTTCATTTAATTTTAACTCTATTGGGAAATTATGAAGAGAATAAGAAGAAGGATTTAGCTAAATGCATTTATTGAAAAGGAACATTAAAATAATTTTTAAAAAATCAAACAGTAAAAAAAATAAAGCTATTCTTGAAAGTACTCAGATATTTGCAGTTTAAACTATTCTCAATTAAATAAGTTTAAATCATTTTGTGATAGACATTTTGTACTGATGCATCAATTCATTTTATATAACCACTGGATTCTATTTATAGCAGTGAATAAAATAATAGGATTTCATTTTTCTATCACTAATATGACCTGCAAGAGATAGCTAGTGGGAAGAATTTTATGAAGCTTTCTCCCCAGTATATTTGTAACTGTTTAGACACTTTTACATGACTTATCCCACGAAAATATGAAGAACACACAGGGTGACCTCCCTTTGTTGAAACAGAAGGTATCTAGAAATAAGGCATGAGCTTAATTGAATTGGAACCACATGGGAGAAAATAAGTCAATGGGAAAAACATTGTTTGGGGTTCGATGTGAAGATCAAAAGCCCTCATAAAAGCATCTTATACAAAGCAGTTATTGCTGAAGGGAAAATCCCACACTTAGCTATTTGTCACCAAGTGTCCGGACGGGTGTTCTACCTGAAATAGTTACTTTTCTTTTACTTGGTATTACCTTGAGTGAATAGATATTGTAATTTTCGTGTTTTTGTAGCCTCATTTTCTTTGCTTTTTCTTTTGGTTTAGCCTGAAGATATCAATGGTGATGAAAATCAAAGTGAAAAAGACTCCTTCAAGGTAAGCAGATCACCAACTGCTCTGTAATTTACAACCCTAGAGGGCTGACTGGGGGCACTAAGAGGTTAAATAGCTGGCCTGGGATCATAGTTTATGTCACAGGCAGGACTTGAACCCAGGTCACAGTGGCAGGAAGACACTTTCATTGCCTCTGTCTACCAATAAGAAGACTCAAAAGTCTAACCTGAAACTGATTTTAAGTTGGACTGTCACCAAGAAAATAATATCTGTCTGAATAACTTTAAAGAGCTAGTTTTACAGTCAGCTGGGGTCATGAATAGGCCTGTGTCTCTATGAATGGAAAGAATGAAGCACATGGCTGTTGTTCCATAACAGTTGGTTGATTACAGTGGTTTAGCATTGATAACTGATAAATCTGCCAAGGGGCACCTAGGTGGCACAGTGGATAGAGCAACCAGCTCTGGAGTCAGAAGGACCTGAGTTCAAATATCAACTCAGACACTTACTAACTGTGTGATCCTGGGCAAGTCACTTAACCTGCTTTTTTCAAAAAAAAAAAAAAAAAAGATTAACAAACGGAATGGATAAACAATGCTCTCTTATGGTCCAGAAATGCAGAAATATGCCCCTTCAAACATCATAAAATTGTTTTTTTTCTTTTGCAGTAGTGAGAATCAAAGTTCACCTCATGTTGAGATTCTTCCAACTTCAATGAAAATTCAGCCTTAGCTAATAGTAGCAACACCAAAAACCATAGCAACATATACCTCCCAGAAGTTGTTATAAGGATCATTTGAAAAGAAATATGTGACACACTTTAAAAAGCTGAACATCATAAATAAATTCTAGCTACTGTTATTAACAGTACTATAGCTAGCACTTATGTATATAGTGCTTTAGGATTTGCAAATCACTTTACAAATATTATTTCATTTTATCCTTACGAGGCTAGGAGGTAGACATTATTATTCCCTTTTGTATGTAAGAAAACTGAGACAGACAGAATTTAAGTGACTTACTTAGGGATACAGAGTGAGGAAGAGGGGCCCTAGCTGACCTCACATCTTCAGATTTTAGAGCCAGTGCTCTATCCACTTGCACCACCTAGCTGCCTCTTCATAAATAATGCTTTGCTTTTTTAATGATTTTATATGGAACATTATCATCTTGATCACCAGAACTCGCAAACAACCTTGACAAAATTCTAGAATTCTGCTCCTTACTTAAAAAAAATAAAAACAACCTATTCATAGCTATATTTCTACCTATTTGCTCTGAAATCTTGATAATTAAAGCTGAAATATGCAGTTGATCAGGGATAGTTAACTATTAGTTTTCCTAATCATCTATTGTAGAATGTAAAATTCTACATCCAATTATAACTTGGTCAAGCGCATTATTTTCTCGATTGTGAAGATTTAGATTCCTCACTGCAGCTTGGCAGGCCTCAAGAGTCCTTAGGGCTTCTTTAGATAATGGAAAGAAATGTTCAGCGCTTCAAAGCAATTACAATTTTATCAATGTTGGTAGTTCTACTAGTATAGATTTTGAATACAGTGCTGGGCCTAGAGTCAGGAACATGAGTTCAATTCCAGCTTATCTGAGCAATCCTAGTCAAGTTCCTTAATTTCTGTCTGCCTTAGTTTTCTCATTGGTAAAGTGGAAATGACATGGATGTAAGATATATAGGCAAGGGGGTGGAGAACTCTGTCTTTCTCTACAGGAAAATAGAAGGGAAGGGGGTGAGGGGAGGTGATAGAAAGGAGGACAGACTGGAGGAAAGGACAATCAGAATACACGCTGTCCTGGGATGGGGGTAAGGGGAGGATGGAGAGAAAATCTGAAATTCAAAATTGTGTGGAAGTGAATGTTGAAAACTGAAAATAAATAAATTTATTAAAAATGGAAATGATAGTAGCACTTATAACTCAATGTTATTGTCAGGATAGAATAATATTTGTGAATTGCTTTGCAAGCCTTAATGTGCTATATAAATGCTAGCTATTGTCACTATTGTCATTATTTATCCTTAGTAGATTACCTACAAGTGTGTTGGTGAGGGTAAAAACAATTAATTTTATGTAATATTGATTAATTAATCATGTCTGAAGAAAATTAAATTAACCCTTGGATACCAAACGCCCTGCGTAACTGGGGATCCATACTTCAAATATTTTCAACCTATTTGATCCAGCCGATCTTCCCTAGACTGACATAGTTTAATGAAAATGATAGTTTATCTCATGTTATTAAATAGTTTCCCAATGAATCAATAATAGTAGGTAGTGGGATGAACCATGAACTGAGAGTCAGAAGATCTAGGTTTTGTCCTTTTCTACAGCTAGTTCCCATGGGACCTTGGAAAAGACACTAAAATTTTTGGGTCCTCAAATTCTTTTTTCTTTAAAATGAGAGAGTTGAAGATGATTCCCCTACTTTGAAGCACAACCATTACAAAGAGGTTAATTTAATGTATTATGAGCTTTGAATTCACATTTTACTTCTGATACTACTATTATTAGTGTAGTCAATAGAAATGAGTGTAAGAAATATAGAAGGTGGACAAGAAGGCCTTTGAGATCCTTTCTAATTCAAGTAGTAGGAATTTAGGATTTGATGAGATTTTTCCCAATTATAGGATATTTTAAGTTTTCTTGCTATATCCTCATTGTTCTTTAGCAAAAATAAAACAAAACATAACAAAACTCAACCTTTCAAAAGGAAAGAACGTAAATGTTTTCCTTTCATATATGTATATGTATATATATACATACGCACATATATACACACACTCATATATATGCATAATATACACACAAATAAACATATGTATGTATGTGTGTATATGTGTAGATATGTATGTTTGTTTCCATGTATGTATGTGTATATGTATGTATATCAGAGATATAGACCTGGACTGGACCTCAGCAGCCATCTCATCTAATCTCCTCCCATTTTGTATTTGCTCCCAGCTGAACAAGGAATGTGGTCATGGTAACAACTGTTGTAAGTAACAGGTAAGATTCAGACCCAGACATGTTGTTTCCTCCATTGTACCACATAATCTTTATAACCTTAAATTTAAAATATATAGAATCATTTTCACAACCTCCATAACATAGGAGTAACCTGTATAGCTATGAAACTTGTAAGATGATGCTAATCTCTAGAAGGAGAGCTTTGGGATTGGAAAGGGGAGGAGAAGCAGTTACTTGGTTAGCTAAACTTATCAGAATCCACTGGACCAGTTAAAAGCCCAGCTGCTGCTTAAGAACAATTCCTATTAATCTTTTGGTGTTAATAAAGGGAATTGTTCCATTTCTATCAGCTACCAGAAAAAGGTCCATTTCTCACGAATACCAGAGACACCTGTCTGACTCTGTGGGGAGGGTTCTTCTTAATTGCAACATGCCAGGAAATTGTTTTTCCTGCTCTTGTGTTTATACTCTTATCACCCCTCCCACCTTACCCCACCAAATTCATCCTGAGTCTGATAGACCACAATGATTAATCATGGTAGAAGCTGACATGTATAATACTCCATGAATTTCCTGCTTGGGGCATTGGACAACAAAAGAAACAAAGAATAAGGGAATGGGTTATATTACACTCCCAGATTGATAAGTCTAAGGAGTGGCAGTCTGAAATTTAAACTGGAGTGAGTCACTTGGATTGTACACTAATCATCTACATGATTGTTTATTTGTCATTAAATTGTTTTCAGATATATAAATATGAAAATTGAATTAATTTATTCCTCAGGAATACTCAGATTGCATAGATTTTTAATGAAATATATCTCTAATATAACAAAAAATAAATGATTGAAATTGAAGTCCTTAATTTTCAACGTTAGAAATTATTTATATTACTGAAAAAATAAAATTGGTTTCTATAAAATGGCGCAATCTTTTTTTCAAAATTGACAGGATGTTTTTAAAATTTGATGAAAACATACTGTTATATTTAAAAAATTTCCATAAGAGTAAGGATTTTTTTTCCTAGTTTGTCAATGTTGTCAACATCAAGACCTACTGAAAAGAAAATAAACGAGAAATGTATATAGTCAGTGAATAGCAAATAAACATTTGTTAAGTGCTTACTGTATGACAAGCACTGTGCTAAGAGTTAGGGATGAGAATGAGAAAAAAGAAAGACAGCCTCTGCCTTCAAGGAGATTACAATCTAATGGGGCATGATGATTCAAAAGGAAGTAAAAGGGGGAGGGGGAACCTATCAGAGAATACCCAACATGGTGGCATGGTTCTGGACTGAAAACCAAGTAGAGGAGCTGGTAGGAAATGAAGAGTTGGCTGGAAATCCCAAGTCCTCTGTAAATTAGGGAGGATTTGGGAGATTACATGCCATCCTCCAGTTAAAGGGAAAATGCAACTGATGGTGTTGAGGAGGTGTAAGTATCAGACCTGAAGAAATCTTCATGATGATGATATTTCTGGTGATAAACTTATGCGGGGGCAGGGTCATGATGTTTATGGACTTGAAACCAAATAGAGCAGCTGTGTAATTAGTTCTTGGGAATTTTCAAAATCACAATAATTGAGATGACAAACATTTATTAAGTAGATGAGTTTCCTAGACATTTCTAGGAATTGTGGAAGATACCAACATGGTGGAACAACAGATTTCTGTCCTCAAGGCTAACAATCTAGTTAAAGCATCCATTAACAACCAGAAAAGAATATATGATTATATGATATGTATTAAACTATACTGCTGGTACACTAAGTAATCCTTAAGTGTATATATTTTACAGAATGTAGAGATGGGAAATTGAATTTAAATATTATATATGTTTCACCTTCTACTCCTTTAGGTAGTGATACTTTCTTCTCCATATGAAACAAGTCTCTGAATTCAAAAGGAATTCAATGGGAAAAGAGACAAGAATGTTGAAGATAATCCATCTATTCTAATTTTGGCAATTTCTATATCAGTGCAACTTTCCTGTGTATTCAATAATTTTCCAGGGAATAATTTGAATTTTTAACTGTTATAGAGGTTTGGAGTATAAAAAACCCAAAATTATCCCTTTTATACTATATTTTTTCCCCCAAAACAAATAAAATATAGGATGAAATCTAAGCATATTAGAAGACACTAGGATTCTGAAAGCAGCCCTGGGGTGGCTGTAAGGAAAATAACATATTTGGAAGCAAAGATATGCCTCAGATTCCAACAACAGATAAAGCTAGTGAGAACTAAAGACCTACCTGATCCTATCTGAAGTGCTGTATTTGGCTGGTTTTCTGCACAGGAGAGTCCTCTGGATGCTGAAGAGCTATAAAAGGAGAGTTCCCACAGTCCCTCAATGAAAGACAAATGTGCAAAAGATTGCAGGAAACAGAAGAGACAAACAAAGAAGAAAGTCAGAAAGGAGAAAAAGAATGAGAGTAGCAGAGAATATTAGAATTATTTTAATGGAAGCAATTAAAAGTGGCAAATGTAGATAATAATGCAAAGCTCCAGGAATGACCAGTGTAAGAGTTCAGAAATATGAAGTGGCCAACAACTGATACTTAACAATTTGATCCTTGGGAGCAAAGGGCATAGGGAATCTCTATTCTGTCCATCTCTGAACTGTATCTCAGTATAGAGTCTTTGGAACCTTAGGAGACATATATCTAGTTGAATAAGTTACTTAAGAGAATCTAACAAAATAAAAAGTATTGTGGTTAAATATAATGTGTTATACTTAGGTTAAAAATAATTTTCATAGAAACAAAATTAAGCAGGTATGGCTGAACAGTGGCTCATCTAAAACTGCGGTTCTTTTGTTCGGTTGTATCTGACTCATTGTGGTCCTGTAAAGGGTTTTCTTGGCAGAGACGCTGGAATGGTTTGCCACTTCCTTCTCCGATAGATTTAATGCAAAGAGAAGTTAAATGACTTTCCAAGATCACAGTGCAAGTAAGTGCCTGAGACCGGATTTGAACTTGGGACTCAGCACCCTAAATACTCTGCTACTTTGCTGTCTCCAAAACAAGCAGGAGTTAAATGACTTTATTTACTGCGCAACCTAACTGCCTCCAAGGCAAACAGCAGTTAAGTGACTTGCTTAGGGTCACACAGCTAGTAAGGGTCTGAAGCCAGATTTGAACTGAGGTCTTCATAACTCCAGGCCCAATGCTCTCTTCTGAATCATCTAACTGTATCAGGGGTTTTAGCGGACTAAAAATTCATTGACAGTCAGTCATATAATATGGCAGCTGAGAAATGTAATGCAATCCTAGGTTTCATTAAGAGAGAGATGAGTAGACCAGACTATGATGGTGATATTCCTGTTGTAAGTCGACCTATTCAGATCATAGTGTGTTATGGTCAGTTTGGGCCAACACATTTAAATAAGGACATTGATGAACTGGAGGCATAGATAACTTGGTAAATGGTTAATAACTGGCTTTTACGGGGGTGAGGGGAAAGGATACATGGTTGACACACTTTTAAACTTAATCTGTAGTATAAATATTTTAACCTTCACCGTCTTACCTCTAGACCATCAGTAAAATGAAAACACACAAACATGACCTGATTTGTAGCATTTGCCAATATCTGAGGTATAAATATTCACATTGAAAATTTATCAATAGACTCTATGAGCTGTTGTGAGTTGGCTCCAGCATTTTTCAGAAGAACCATTGTAGAGATATGTCTTCACCATTTTATACCTGGGAAATGCATTTTTAACTTAAGTTTGAGACATATATTTATTCCTAATAATTTTATTTTTTGGTTCTTTTAATTGATTTTCTTATTAGATTATATAGATAACTCTTACAGCTCTAAGAGTATGTTCTTATTATTGTCTTTTTTTAATTGTGGTTAACTCTAGGTGACCCCATTTGGGGTTTTCTTGGCAAAGATACTGATTGGTTTGCCATTTCTTTCTCCAGAGGGAATAACCAAAGGAATATATAAGAAACAAGTAAGATTTTAAAGGGAGGGTCCTAAAAACATCTTAGAAAACTGGGGAAGTTCAATCTAAAGAAGATGGGACTTAGGGTGACCATGACAGCTATCTTCAAATGTTCATAAGATTTTCCTGAAGAATAGGCATATTGTACTAGAGGGCAGGAGTTGCACCAATAATTGGGAGTCACAAAGGGGAATATTTAGGTTTACAGGATGTAAGGGAAGAAAAAAACTACTGATAATTAAGATAATCTCACCATGTTAAAAGAAATATATTACACATTCATATATATATTTATATATATGCACATGCATACATATAGATGTGTGTGTATGTGTGTATGTGTGTGTGTATGCCATGCCCTCAAAAGAAGTCTTTTTAGTGTGACATCAACTTATTCTATTTTCTCCATTTTGAGAATGTTTTTGAAATTCTTCTTGGTAACTGTTTCAGAATCTATTTATATGCCACACAAGAGAAAAGACACCTTATTCACAGAACTTATTCTTTATTTTTAAAGCCACATTATATACCCAGCTTGATCTCATAACTTGTTCACCAAATTTTGTTCTAAATGACTTTGTTCTATTCAAAAAAAATGAATTCTACACACAGAGAGTTAAGATTTGCCATTCAGGAGAATATTTAAAATGATTTAGAGCAGAGCAATATGATAATAGCAAAGTAGAATTAGAGCAAAGTCTAGAGTTAAGGATTTTCAGACTTGTTTAGCCTTCCCAAGAGACTAGTTTTGATAGAGATTACAGTCATTTGGGTGTGTACCTTTCAGAATGTTGATTTTTTAAAAATTGTATTATCTGAGTCATACATCTTGCATAAAAAATCCAAAACTACGAACATTCTCAATACTGTTAAATAAACAGTTGAAAGATACAAAACAAGGTACATTCCTATGTTAGCAACAGCTAAGCTGCTTTCAAATTCTGGGTTTGGCTTAAGAACAGAACTGTAAGAAGAAATTCTACTACCTAAAACAGACACAGATAGAGGGGAAAGGGTGGAGAAATTTTAACTTTCAGGGAGATAGGTTGATTTTAATATGATTAATTATGGTGTTTCTCAATATTTAGTCATCCTTGCACCCCTGGTACAAAATCCAAATAGTCATAATGAACAAATTCTTGGATAAATAACTACTGACAGGATTTTATTTAAAACATTCATTAGTGTTCATTTATATTTTTAATTTAAATTTAATTTTTTTCAGTTCCAAATTCTTTCCCTCTTCCTACCTATATCTCCACTCAGTGATAAGACAAGAAAAGCAAAACCTATTTTAAGTATGCAAAACTAATTTATACAATAATCATGTTCCCCAAATAAAGCAAGAGACCAGAAGAAAAAAAAGCATGCTGCAATCTGCATTCTTGGTCAGCTCTCCATCTGATGATGATAGATAGCATCTTTCACCATAAGTCCTTTGGAACTGTGATGGGTCATTATTTGGATCGTAGATACTGCCTTTAAATTATTGCTGTTTGCTGTGCAGATTGTTTTATCGGTTCTGCTCACTTCACTTTGCATCAGTCCTCCCAGATTTTTCAGAAACCATTCACTTCATTAGTTCTTATATCACAATAGCATTATATCACATTCATATATTACAACTTGTTCAGTCATTCTCCAATTGATGAATATCCACTCAGTTTCCAATTCTTTACCACTACAAGAAGAGCTACTACAAATATTTTCGTACATATGTATCCTGCAGTTATTTTAAATATGTTTTGTCCATTCCAATGGGAATTGCTTGATAATATACAAAAATGTTTATGGTTTGTATAGGTTTATTTTATATTCTACAATTTTGCTAAAGCTTTTAACTGTTTTGGTTTTTTTTTTTTTAGTTGACTCTTTAAGTAAAGTGTCATGTTTTCTTTCCTCTTTGTCTATGCTTATAAATTTATTTTTTATTCTGTCTTGTTCCTCTAGATAGTATTTCAGTATAATATTCAATAGTAATGATGATATTGGATATCCTTGCATCATCTGTGATATTATAGAAAATGAGTCTAGATTATCCCTATCACAGATAGTGTTTAATTTTGGGTTTTAAATACAAAATGTTTACCATTATATGAAAAGTTTCATTTATTTTTATGCTTTATGGCACTGTCATTGTTGTTTTTAGCTCCTAGGAAGGGGTGCTTTATTCTGTCCAGGGCTTTTTCTGTATTTATTTAAATAATTATAAGATTCGGGTCCTTTTTTATTGATATAGTCAATTATGCTTATATTTTTCATAAAACTGAGGCATCTCAACACTGGTCATAGTGTGTAGTATTTTTGGCATATTGTTGCTATCTTTTATGATTTTATTTTAAATTTTTGCATCAATATTCTTAAGGAAAATGTGTATTTCTCTGTTTTGACTCTCCATGCTTTGACACAAGACAATTGGCACAACACAATATTTGTGCCATAGAAGGAATTTGTAGGATATTTTCTATACCTATTTTTAAAAATTATGCATTAGAATTAATTGAGTTTTAAATGTTTGGTAGAATTCATATTTGGTCCGGTGCTTTTTTTCCCTTAAGGAGATAATTTATGTCCATTCAATATCTTTATTTAGGATTGGAT
>JAJHZJ010000908.1:102008-241884 GCA_023548195.1 Bettongia penicillata ogilbyi
ATTATTAGCTGGCCTGGGATCATAGTTTATGTCATAGGCAGGACTTGAACCCAGGTCACAGTGGCAGGAAGACACTTTCATTGCCTCTGTCTACCAATAAGAAGACTCAAAAGTCTAACCTGAAACTGATTTTAAGTTGGACTGTCACCAAGAAAATAATATCTGTCTGAATAACTTTAAAGAGCTAGTTTTACAGTTAGCTGGGGGTCATGAATAGGCCTGTGTCTCTATGAATGGAAAGAATGAAGCACATGGCTGTTGTTCCATAACAGTTGGTTGATTACAGTGGTTTAGCATTGATAACTGATAAATCTGCCAAGGGGCACCTAGGTGGCACAGTGGATAGAGCAACCAGCTCTGGAGTCAGAAGGACCTGAGTTCAAATATCAACTCAGACACTTACTAACTGTGTGATCCTGGGCAAGTCACTTAACCTGCTTTTTTCAAAAAAAAAAAAAAAAAAAGATTAACAAACGGAATGGATAAACAATGCTCTCTTATGGTCCAGAAATGCAGAAATATGCCCCTTCAAACATCATAAAATTGTTTTTTTTTCTTTTGCAGTAGTGAGAATCAAAGTTCACCTCATGTTGAGATTCTTCCAACTTCAATGAAAATTCAGCCTTAGCTAATAGTAGCAACACCAAAAACCATAGCAACATATACCTCCCAGAAGTTGTTATAAGGATCATTTGAAAAGAAATATGTGACACACTTTAAAAAGCTGAACATCATAAATAAATTCTAGCTACTGTTATTAACAGTACTATAGCTAGCACTTATGTATATAGTGCTTTAGGATTTGCAAATCACTTTACAAATATTATTTCATTTTATCCTTACGAGGCTAGGAGGTAGACATTATTATTCCCTTTTGTATGTAAGAAAACTGAGACAGACAGAATTTAAGTGACTTACTTAGGGATACAGAGTGAGGAAGAGGGGCCCCTAGCTGACCTCACATCTTCAGATTTTAGAGCCAGTGCTCTATCCACTTGCACCACCTAGCTGCCTCTTCATAAATAATGCTTTGCTTTTTTAATGATTTTATATGGAACATTATCATCTTGATCACCAGAACTCGCAAACAACCTTGACAAAATTCTAGAATTCTGCTCCTTACTTAAAAAAAATAAAAACAACCTATTCATAGCTATATTTCTACCTATTTGCTCTGAAATCTTGATAATTAAAGCTGAAATATGCAGTTGATCAGGGATAGTTAACTATTAGTTTTCCTAATCATCTATTGTAGAATGTAAAATTCTACATCCAATTATAACTTGGTCAAGCGCATTATTTTCTCGATTGTGAAGATTTAGATTCCTCACTGCAGCTTGGCAGGCCTCAAGAGTCCTTAGGGCTTCTTTAGATAATGGAAAGAAATGTTCAGCGCTTCAAAGCAATTACAATTTTATCAATGTTGGTAGTTCTACTAGTATAGATTTTGAATACAGTGCTGGGCCTAGAGTCAGGAACATGAGTTCAATTCCAGCCTATCTGAGCGATCCTAGTCAAGTTCCTTAATTTCTGTCTGCCTTAGTTTTCTCATTGGTAAAGTGGAAATGACATGGATGTAAGATATATAGGCAAGGGGGGTGGAGAACTCTGTCTTTCTCTACAGGAAAATAGAAGGGAAGGGGGGTGAGGGGAGGTGATAGAAAGGAGGACAGACTGGAGGAAAGGACAATCAGAATACACGCTGTCCTGGGATGGGGGTAAGGGGAGGATGGAGAGAAAATCTGAAATTCAAAATTGTGTGGAAGTGAATGTTGAAAACTGAAAATAAATAAATTTATTAAAAATGGAAATGATAGTAGCACTTATAACTCAATGTTATTGTCAGGATAGAATAATATTTGTGAATTGCTTTGCAAGCCTTAATGTGCTATATAAATGCTAGCTATTGTCACTATTGTCATTATTTATCCTTAGTAGATTACCTACAAGTGTGTTGGTGAGGGTAAAAACAATTAATTTTATGTAATATTGATTAATTAATCATGTCTGAAGAAAATTAAATTAACCCTTGGATACCAAACGCCCTGCGTAACTGGGGATCCATACTTCAAATATTTTCAACCTATTTGATCCAGCCGATCTTCCCTAGACTGACATAGTTTAATGAAAATGATAGTTTATCTCATGTTATTAAATAGTTTCCCCAATGAATCAATAATAGTAGGTAGTGGGATGAACCATGAACTGAGAGTCAGAAGATCTAGGTTTTGTCCTTTTCTACAGCTAGTTCCCATGGGACCTTGGAAAAGACACTAAAATTTTTGGGTCCTCAAATTCTTTTTTCTTTAAAATGAGAGAGTTGAAGATGATTCCCCTACTTTGAAGCACAACCATTACAAAGAGGTTAATTTAATGTATTATGAGCTTTGAATTCACATTTTACTTCTGATACTACTATTATTAGTGTAGTCAATAGAAATGAGCGTAAGAAATACAGAAGGTGGACAAGAAGGGCTTTGAGATCCTTCCTAATTCAAGTAGTAGGAATTTAGGATTTGATGAGATTTTTCCCAATTATAGGATATTTTAAGTTTTCTTGCTATATCCTCATTGTTCTTTAGCAAAAATAAAACAAAACATAACAAAACTCAACCTTTCAAAAGGAAAGAACGTAAATGTTTTCCTTTCATATATGTATATGTATATATATACATACGCACATATATACACACACTCATATATATGCATAATATACACACAAATAAACATATGTATGTATGTGTGTATATGTGTAGATATGTATGTTTCTTTCCATGTATGTATGTGTATATGTATGTATATCAGAGATATAGACCTGGACTGGACCTCAGCAGCCATCTCATCTAATCTCCTCCCATTTTGTATTTGCTCCCAGCTGAACAAGGAATGTGGTCATGGTAACAACTGTTGTAAGTAACAGGTAAGATTCAGACCCAGACATGTTGTTTCCTCCATTGTACCACATAATCTTTATAACCTTAAATTTAAAATATATAGAATCATTTTCACAACCTCCATAACATAGGAGTAACCTGTATAGCTATGAAACTTGTAAGATGATGCTAATCTCTAGAAGGAGAGCTTTGGGATTGGAAAGGGGAGGAGAAGCAGTTACTTGGTTAGCTAAACTTATCAGAATCCACTGGACCAGTTAAAAGCCCAGCTGCTGCTTAAGAACAATTCCTATTAATCTTTTGGTGTTAATAAAGGGAATTGTTCCATTTCTATCAGCTACCAGAAAAAGGTCCATTTCTCACGAATACCAGAGACACCTGTCTGACTCTGTGGGGAGGGTTCTTCTTAATTGCAACATGCCAGGAAATTGTTTTTCCTGCTCTTGTGTTTATACTCTTATCACCCCTCCCACCTTACCCCACCAAATTCATCCTGAGTCTGATAGACCACAATGATTAATCATGGTAGAAGCTGACATGTATAATACTCCATGAATTTCCTGCTTGGGGCATTGGACAACAAAAGAAACAAAGAATAAGGGAATGGGTTATATTACACTCCCAGATTGATAAGTCTAAGGAGTGGCAGTCTGAAATTTAAACTGGAGTGAGTCACTTGGATTGTACACTAATCATCTACATGATTGTTTATTTGTCATTAAATTGTTTTCAAATATATAAATGTGAAAATTGAATTAATTTATTCCTCAGGAATACTCAGATTGCATAGATTTTTAATGAAATATATCTCTAATATAACAAAAAATAAATGATTGAAATTGAAGTCCTTAATTTTCAACGTTAGAAATTATTTATATTACTGAAAAAATAAAATTGGTTTCTATAAAATGGCGCAATCTTTTTTCAAAATTGACAGGATGTTTTTAAAATTTGATGAAAACATACTGTTATATTTAAAAAATTTCCATAAGAGTAAGGATTTTTTTTCCTAGTTTGTCAATGTTGTCAACATCAAGACCTACTGAAAAGAAAATAAACGAGAAATGTATATAGTCAGTGAATAGCAAATAAACATTTGTTAAGTGCTTACTGTATGACAAGCACTGTGCTAAGAGTTAGGGATGAGAATGAGAAAAAAGAAAGACAGCCTCTGCCTTCAAGGAGATTACAATCTAATGGGGCATGATGATTCAAAAGGAAGTAAAAGGGGGGAGGGGGGAACCTATCAGAGAATACCCAACATGGTGGCATGGTTCTGGACTGAAAACCAAGTAGAGGAGCTGGTAGGAAATGAAGAGTTGGCTGGAAATCCCAAGTCCTCTGTAAATTAGGGAGGATTTGGGAGATTACATGCCATCCTCCAGTTAAAGGGAAAATGCAACTGATGGTGTTGAGGAGATGTAAGTATCAGACCTGAAGAAATCTTCATGATGATGATATTTCTGGTGATAAACTTATGCGGGGGCAGGGTCATGATGTTTATGGACTTGAAACCAAATAGAGCAGCTGTGTAATTAGTTCTTGGGAATTTTCAAAATCACAATAATTGAGATGACAAATATTTATTAAGTAGATGAGTTTCCTAGACATTTCTAGGAATTGTGGAAGATACCAACATGGTGGAACAACAGATTTCTGTCCTCAAGGCTAACAATCTAGTTAAAGCATCCATTAACAACCAGAAAAGAATATATGATTATATGATATGTATTAAACTATACTGCTGGTACACTAAGTAATCCTTAAGTGTATATATTTTACAGAATGTATATATTTTACAGAATTTTACAGAATGTAGAGGTGGGAAATTGAATTTAAATATTATATGTGTTTTCACCTTCTACTCCTTTAGGTAGTGATACTTTCTTCTCCATATGAAACAAGTCTCTGAATTCAAAAGGAATTCATTGGGAAAAGAGACAAGAATGTTGAAGATAATCCATCTATTCTAATTTTGGCAATTTCTATATCAGTGCAACTTTCCTGTGTATTCAATAATTTTCCAGGGAATAATTTGAATTTTTAACTGTTATAGAGGTTTGGAGTATGAAAAAACCCAAAATTATCCCTTTTATACTATATTTTTCCCCCAAAACAAATAAAATATAGGATGAAATCTAAGCATATTAGAAGACACTAGGATTCTGAAAGCAGCCCTGGGGTGGCTGTAAGGAAAATAACATATTTGGAAGCAAAGATATGCCTCAGATTCCAACAACAGATAAAGCTAGTGAGAACTAAAGACCTACCTGATCCTATCTGAAGTGCTGTGTTTGGCTGGTTTTCTGCACAGGAGAGTCCTCTGGCTGCTGAAGAGCTATAAAAGGAGAGTTCCCACAGTCCCTCAATGAAAGACAAATGTGCAAAAGATTGCAGGAAACAGAAGAGACAAACAAAGAAGAAAGTCAGAAAGGAGAAAAAGAATGAGAGTAGCAGAGAATATTAGAATTATTTTAATGGAAGCAATTAAAAGTGGCAAATGTAGATAATAATGCAAAGCTCCAGGAATGACCAGTGTAAGAGTTCAGAAATATGAAGTGGCCAACAACTGATACTTAACAATTTGATCCTTGGGAGCAAAGGGCATAGGGAATCTCTATTCTGTCCATCTCTGAACTGTATCTCAGTATAGAGTCTTTGGAACCTTAGGAGACATATATCTAGTTGAATAAGTTACTTAAGAGAATCTAACAAAATAAAAAGTATTGTGGTTAAATATAATGTGTTATACTTAGGTTAAAAATAATTTTCATAGAAACAAAATTAAGCAGGTATGGCTGAACAGTGGCTCATCTAAAACTGCGGTTCTTTTGTTCGGTTGTATCTGACTCATTGTGGTCCTGTAAAGGGTTTTCTTGGCAGAGACGCTGGAATGGTTTGCCACTTCCTTCTCCGATAGATTTAATGCAAAGAGAAGTTAAATGACTTTCCAAGATCACAGTGCTAAGTAAGTGCCTGAGACCGGATTTGAACTTGGGACTCAGCACCCTAAATACTCTGCTACTTTGCTGTCTCCAAAACAAGTAGGAGTTAAATGACTTTATTTACTGCGCAACCTAACTGCCTCCAAGGCAAACAGCAGTTAAGTGACTTGCTTAGGGTCACACAGCTAGTAAGGGTCTGAAGCCAGATTTGAACTGAGGTCTTCATAACTCCAGGCCCAATGCTCTCTTCTGAATCATCTAACTGTATCAGGGGTTTTAGCGGACTAAAAATTCATTGACAGTCAGTCATATAATATGGCAGCTGAGAAATGTAATGCAATCCTAGGTTTCATTAAGAGAGAGATGAGTAGACCAGACTATGATGGTGATATTCCTGTTGTAAGTCGACCTATTCAGATCATAGTGTGTTATGGTCAGTTTGGGCCAACACATTTAAATAAGGACATTGATGAACTGGAGGCATAGATAACTTGGTAAATGGTTAATAACTGGCTTTTACGGGGGTGAGGGGAAAGGATACATGGTTGACACACTTTTAAACTTAATCTGTAGTATAAATATTTTAACCTTCACCGTCTTACCTCTAGACCATCAGTAAAATGAAAACACACAAACATGACCTGATTTGTAGCATTTGCCAATATCTGAGGTATAAATATTCACATTGAAAATTTATCAATAGACTCTATGAGCTGTTGTGAGTTGGCTCCAGCATTTTTCAGAAGAACCATTGTACAGATATGTCTTCACCATTTTATACCTGGGAAATGCATTTTTAACTTAAGTTTGAGACATATTTATTCCTAATAATTTTATTTTTTGGTTCTTTTAATTGATTTTCTTATTAGATTATATAGATAACTCTTACAGCTCTAAGAGTATGTTCTTATTATTGTCTTTTTTTAATTGTGGTTAACTCTAGGTGACCCCATTTGGGGTTTTCTTGGCAAAGATACTGATTGGTTTGCCATTTCTTTCTCCAGAGGGAATAACCAAAGGAATATATAAGAAACAAGTAAGATTTTAAAGGGAGGGTCCTAAAAACATCTTAGAAAACTGGGGAAGTTCAATCTAAAGAAGATGGGACTTAGGGTGACCATGACAGCTATCTTCAAATGTTCATAAGATTTTCCTGAAGAATAGGCATATTGTACTAGAGGGCAGGAGTTTGCACCAATAATTGGGAGTCACAAAGGGGAATATTTAGGTTTACAGGATGTAAGGGAAGAAAAAACTACTGATAATTAAGATAATCTCACCATGTTAAAAGAAATATATTACACATTCATATATATATTTATATATATGCACATGTATACATATAGATGTGTGTGTATGTGTGTGTGTGTGTATGCCATGCCCTCAAAAGAAGTCTTTTTAGTGTGACATCAACTTATTCTATTTTCTCCATTTTGAGAATGTTTTTGAAATTCTTCTTGGTAACTGTTTCAGAATCTATTTATATGCCACACAAGAGAAAAGACACCTTATTCACAGAACTTATTCTTTATTTTTAAAGCCACATTATATACCCAGCTTGATCTCATAACTTGTTCACCAAATTTTGTTCTAAATGACTTTGTTCTATTCAAAAAAAATGAATTCTACACACAGAGAGTTAAGATTTGCCATTCAGGAGAATATTTAAAATGATTTAGAGCAGAGCAATATGATAATAGCAAAGTAGAATTAGAGCAAAGTCTAGAGTTAAGGATTTTCAGACTTGTTTAGCCTTCCCAAGAGACTAGTTTTGATAGAGATTACAGTCATTTGGGTGTGTACCTTTCAGAATGTTGATTTTTTAAAAATTGTATTATCTGAGTCATACATCTTGCATAAAAAATCCAAAACTACGAACATTCTCAATACTGTTAAATAAACAGTTGAAAGATACAAAACAAGGTACATTCCTATGTTAGCAACAGCTAAGCTGCTTTCAAATTCTGGGTTTGGCTTAAGAACAGAACTGTAAGAAGAAATTCTACTACCTAAAACAGACACAGATAGAGGGGAAAGGGTGGAGAAATTTTAACTTTCAGGGAGATAGGTTGATTTTAATATGATTAATATGGTGTTTCTCAATATTTAGTCATCCTTGCACCCCTGGTACAAAATCCAAATAGTCATAATGAACAAATTCTTGGATAAATAACTACTGACAGGATTTTATTTAAAACATTCATTAGTGTTCATTTATATTTTTAATTTAAATTTAATTTTTTTCAGTTCCAAATTCTTTCCCTCTTCCTACCTATATCTCCACTCAGTGATAAGACAAGAAAAGCAAAACCTATTTTAAGTATGCAAAACTAATTTATACAATAATCATGTTCCCCAAATAAAGCAAGAGACCAGAAGAAAAAAAAGCATGCTGCAATCTGCATTCTTGGTCAGCTCTCCATCTGATGATGATAGATAGCATCTTTCACCATAAGTCCTTTGGAACTGTGATTGGGTCATTATTTGGATCGTAGATACTGCCTTTAAATTATTGCTGTTTGCTGTGCAGATTGTTTTATCGGTTCTGCTCACTTCACTTTGCATCAGTCCTCCCAGATTTTTCAGAAACCATTCACTTCATTAGTTCTTATATCACAATAGCATTATATCACATTCATATATTACAACTTGTTCAGTCATTCTCCAATTGATGAATATCCACTCAGTTTCCAATTCTTTACCACTACAAGAAGAGCTACTACAAATATTTTCGTACATATGTATCCTGCAGTTATTTTAAATATGTTTTGTCCATTCCAATGGGAATTGCTTGATAATATACAAAAATGTTTATGGTTTGTATAGGTTTATTTTATATTCTACAATTTTGCTAAAGCTTTTAACTGTTTTGGTTTTTTTTTTTTTAGTTGACTCTTTAAGTAAAGTGTCATGTTTTCTTTCCTCTTTGTCTATGCTTATAAATTTATTTTTTATTCTGTCTTGTTCCTCTAGATAGTATTTCAGTATAATATTCAATAGTAATGATGATATTGGATATCCTTGCATCATCTGTGATATTATAGAAAATGAGTCTAGATTATCCCTATCACAGATAGTGTTTAATTTTGGGTTTTAAATGCAAAATGTTTACCATTATATGAAAAGTTTCATTTATTTTTATGCTTTATGGCACTGTCATTGTTGTTTTTAGCTCCTAGGAAGGGGTGCTTTATTCTGTCCAGGGCTTTTTCTGTATTTATTTAAATAATTATAAGATTCGGGTCCTTTTTTATTGATATAGTCAATTATGCTTATATTTTTCATAAAACTGAGGCATCTCAACACTGGTCATAGTGTGTAGTATTTTTGGCATATTGTTGCTATCTTTTATGATTTTATTTTAAATTTTTGCGTCAATATTCTTAAGGAAAATGTGTATTTCTCTGTTTTGACTCTCCATGCTTTGACACAAGACAATTGGCACAACACAATATTTGTGCCATAGAAGGAATTTGTAGGATATTTTCTATACCTATTTTTAAAAATTGCATTAGAATTAATTGAGTTTTAAATGTTTGGTAGAATTCATATTTGGTCCGGTGCTTTTTTTCCCTTAAGGAGATAATTTATGTCCATTCAATATCTTTATTTAGGATTGGATTATTTAATTCTTCTATTTTCTATTCTATTAATTTGGAAAATTTATATTTCAGTCAGACTGTTGATTTTATTAGCATGCAATTGGGCAAATAGAACCTAATAATTTTCATTCCCGCTTCAATAGATGTGAATTTACTTTTTTCCTGTCATGCAACTGGTAATTCTATTTCCTTCCTTTTTATTGAATCAAATTAGTAAGCAGTTTATCTATTTTATTATTTTTAAACCAATTCCTAATTTTATTGATTAGTTCATTTTTTAACTTTCAGTCTTGTTCATCTCTACTTTGATTTTTAAAATTTCTATATTGATATTTAATTTGTTGCTTTTCTAGTTTTTTAGTTGCATGCTCAATTTGTGAATTTGATCTTTCTCTCTTTTATTGAAGCAATCATTTAGACATATATTTTCCCCTAAGTCCCACTTTGGCTGCATCTCACACATTTTGACACATTCATTGTTGTCTTCTCTCATGAAATTTTTGATTATTTCTGTTTTATTTTTTCACACACTTATTTTTTTTAAGGGTTTAACGATTTAGTTTCCAATTAATTTGTAATTTATATTTCAAAATCCTTTTACTAAACATGTTTTATTATATTGTATTCAGAAACCTTCATTTAAAATTTCAACTTTTATGCAATTGTTCATGACATGTTATGCCTTGACAGATGGTCTATTTTTGTGAAGGTGCTATGTACAGCTGAGAAATAGGAATATTCCTTTGTATTCAATATTCTCTACAGGATTATTATATTTAACTTTTCTATAATTCTATTCATTTCATTAACTTTTTTCTTTTCTATATTATGCTTATACTTATCTAGATCTGAAAGGGGTAAATGGAGGTTCCCCAGTAGCATAGTTTTACCATACATATAATATTTAATCTTTTCTTTAAGAACTTGGATGCTATGATATTTGGTGCATGTTATGTTCAGTACTGATATTAATTTTTACATGTAAAACGTGTGTGTGTTCATCTTCATTGCCAAAGAAGAGCACACCATCAGAGAAATAATGATATGATTTGCACTTGACTTTGAGTGAGCGAGGGCTGTGCAGGTCACCAGCCTAATTTCTCCTTCAGAGCCATCTGAATCCAGTGACCAGATATTCATCAGGATGACTGGTGATGACCCACGATGAGGCAATTGGGGTTAAGTGACTTGCCCAAGGTCACACAGCTAGTGAGTGTCAAGTGTCTGAGTTGAGATTTGAACTCAGGTCCTCCTGACTCCTGCACTGGTGCTCTATCCACAGCACCACCTAGCTGCCCCATGTAAAATAAAAGTATTGGAAATATATAATGACTAAATTCCCTTATAGTTCTAAACTTAAAAGGGATTAGGTCTCTTTAGCAAGATGATTCAAAAAGCTAACTTTTAAAAAAATGTGTAAAATATACAAATAATTATTGTAATAAATCCTTTGGACAAAGACACACCAACTACTAGCGCAAAGAAAAAAAAAGTTTCCTTTCCTAACAAACGTGATCCCACATCCACATTTCCTATCCAAAAGATAAATTTTAGAATTAATGACCCTGTTATAAACAATAACACTATCTAGCATTTTTCAGCAGATTCATTTTAAGCAGGTTCTTCAATTTTACAAGCAAAATGAAAACTTTTAGAAATTTTTTTTCTACACAGTAAATGATAGAGAACACTAATGTTGGGTTTCCCTGTACTCAGTTTGTAGGATTTCATTGCAATGCACTGTTGGTTGTTGAAATATAATAGACATATTATGTGTATGTAGAGTCTGTATAACCTGTAGAGGAAGCAAACAATCTTCATCTAAGGTCTTTAAGCAGATGAGGGATTAGCCCTTGTCTGTGATGTCATAGAATGTGTCAATTTACATGTTGATCAAACTGGATATCCTCTGGGATGTCTTATAATTCTGAGATAATGTGATTCTGAGGAAGGGGAAGTATGAAAAGTACTACATTGTGACTCAAATAACAGATATACCCCTACGTAATCTCTCTCTCTCTCTCTCTCTCTCTCTCTCTCTCTCTCTCTCTCTCTCTCTCTCTCTCTCTCTCTCTCTCTCTCTCTCCTTTCTCTTCCTCAACCTGTGTTAGAAATATGGTACTCATCATAGAAGACAGAAACATTTTGGATTGATATTCAAGCACAGTTAAGTCAATAAAGTTTATATGTCTAATTATCAAAGACTTCTTTAATCTCTGACAGTGCATAGTACTTGCAAGTACTCAATGATATAAAAATCTGCTATAAAATAGGATAACATTGTGCTTATTAATACCAACATTTTTTTAAAGAGAAAACACATGGTAAAAGGAGAGGAATAACCACTACTGTAAAAGTGAGTCTCTATTTGAAGATTCCATTTTTCTCTCTGAGCTCCTGGGAAGCTGAGAGTATGCACAGCTCAGCATTGGCTGGATCTCACGGTAGGGGTTTGTAGGTGAACTTTTGGATTGAATGTGTTTGTTGCACTCATGATGCCAGTGCTGAGCTGCATGTATTCTTTTAATGGGAAATAGGCCATACTAGGTTTCTGAGGAAGAGTGGAACAGTTCATATTTAAGACTATTCTTTAGACCTTCTTGAGATATGCCTGAATTTCCTTTCCTTTCTGGAACAGGCATTGGGGTAAAAGAAGAAAACAATAGAAAAGCAATTGAAAAAGGAAAAAATATGTTTATTCTATTACCAACAATTAGGTGTGTAGCTCCCTAAGAAAACAAAGAAGAGCTAGATAAAGTTTCAAAAATGACTCAAAAACAAACTTTTTCACTAATGTGACTTGAGTTATTTTTTTATTTTAGCATAAAATTATCATATAGTATTTATCCAATAAAGCTAATGTTTGATAACCTCAATGAAACTTATCCAAGTTGCAATTAATTCCTATGAAGTTTTAAATCTGAGATATATAAGTATGTGATTCCAACAATAGTTCAAGAATTAAATTAAAGAATGTATACATCTTTGAAAATTCCTATTTTCTAGAGCCATAGTTTTTCAAAGAATTAGTAAACTCAGTACACTACCCATTACCTTATTCTTAAAAGACATACTTTTTACAAATTTCCAAGTATACGTGGAAAATACAATAAGCAAATACACATAGAGCTACAATAAATAAATAATTATAAGATAATTTGGGGGAGGAGTGATTTTATTGATGTAGTAAACTACTGCAGGAGAATGTTCTTCTACCAACACAGATAGTGAAATATTCTTTACCTGAAATCTTAAAGAGTTGTCTGGCACATTCAGAAGTTTAGTGAGCTGACCAGTCTTGAGTCATACATTGGAAGTATGGTTGAACCTAGCTAGGTTTTCCTACCTCTTAGGTCACCTCAGCACTTTTTGTACCGAGCTTACTCTTCATTATTAAAATGATCACATATTGATGCTGCACTTTAAATTTTACAGAGTTATTTGCAGATAACCAACCTGTGAGGAAGAAGTATTATTATTATTTCTATTTTATAAATAAATAAACAGGCTCAGAAAGAAAAAAAAAGTGACTTTTCCAAAGTCACTTGGGGGGAAAAATATCTGTAATTCAAATCAGTTCTTCTGATTTAAAAATCTACTAAATTTCTCAGAATACCGGACTATGTCCTCAAGAACATCTGAACTTTGAGAGTTACATGATAAGTGTGAGATTATGCCTCCAGTGGGTAGATCTGAGGAAGAATTAGCTTTCCTGCTCTGCAGAATGATATTAGATCCCTAGCGGCTACCAGGAATAATTGACATCTAATATTGGCCAAAGGAAGAAATAAGAAGTTCCCTACTGAGAGTTGTAGAGCATGTCAATCAAATATCTAATTGTTAAGAAAGCCCTTTTTTGGTCATATATACAGGAAATGACTGAAAGTCTCTCCAGATTTGTCAGGCTAATGACTGATTAGCACTTCTCACAAGGTAACCTGGAAAGAATCTCTAGCAATATTAGATTCCTGGGCAAGGCATCAGAGAACTTACAGCATAGCGTTTTCAAAAGAACTTCCATTGAACACAGGGACTTTAGAAGAGAAGAGAATGTTGGAAAAAATAGTTAGCTAACAATACGCCAGTGGAAAATAGGTTTTGGATTTCTGGACTACGGCTAAACACCGGGATTTATTTATTCTAACGAAATCACAGTTTGGTCAGAAACACACACAAAGTCAAGTGAAATATTTTGCTTCCGAAGAAAAAGCGCGCTGCTCATGAATGTAACAGTAAGTTTAAGCGATTTCTGAGATCTGATGAGTTACAACTGATTAGAAGTGATTTTTCCTACAACCTGTCTGGAGAAGAGGATGCTCAGGTTGAACTTTTAGATGCTAGAACTAACTGTCCTCCCACCCATTAGGATAAGCCTTATATACGGCTTATATATAATATATAGCCAGTGTATGTGAGGTGCTATGAGTTTAAGGGTGCTTATTCAGGATGTCTCAACCCCAAATATCCTAAAATTTTACCATTTAAATTTATTTCTTTAAGATACCCAGGAGATGTGGATTTTAATGATTTTTTAAAATTTTCTCTCATGTAGGAGAGATGATTTGGATTATATTATTTCTCAGGTTTGTTGTAAACCTAAAATTGTAACTGCGACCTGGAACAGGCCCTACAGAGAACTCTCTTTGCCATTGTAGGTCTGACACTTTCTCAGATGCTTTCAGTTTTAGACAGTCATCAAAAAGCACCAAGAGGTTAAGTGAATGGTCCAGGGCCACATAGCCGGCTGGTATCAGAGGAAGGAATTGAAGGCAGGTCTTTCTAACTGCAAGGCTGGTTCTGTATCCACTATATCCTATTACTTATCTGATGCCATATTGTTACCTGTAGTATTAGGCTCATATAAGACTGTATATATAAAGCACATTAGCTCAATTACTAGTCACTTACAATTTGTTATAAAATAACTCTCTTTCAACTGATAGTTATCTGAGAACAGGCTTTTATAAAGATTAATTTCAGGTCCAAGAGGGTCAGGATGTTATTCTCTCACAGTGCCCACAGCGTAGGTTCTGAATACATTCATACCTGCAGGGGAAAGAAAGGCAACACATATTTTTAAGTACCTTCTATGTTTTGGGCCCTGTACTTATATAAAACTTTACAAATATTATCACATTTGATACTCATAATAGCCTTGTAGAATGAATGTATTCATGGACACACTGAGGGATATGGTGGATAATTTAGGTAGATGAATAAATGGCACAATCATGAAATACATTTAAAGATGGTGCTCATGAGAAGGGAGGAATATTGAAAGACCTTTTCGTTAAACCTTATCTACTTTGCAGTGTTTCCCTGGACTGAGCTCATTCTTTCCTTGTACCAAATTGTGACCAAACACCCTTCCATTTTTTAGTAGACATTAGGTCAAAAAGCAATAGAAAATGTTCTCTATAATATTATTTTGTGCTGAAAGAAATATTTTTATTTTTGTAAATATTTCTTATAGGGGAAAGCAGGAATGACTATGGGAAATGATTCTTGTGTGTGGTGCACGGGATGATAATGAAAACAACAGAGAGGGGGCAAATCTGGGCCTTTCTTTTTTTAAAAGTTTTAAAACTAATTTATTTTTTAGTTTTCAGCATTCACTTCTAGAAGATTTTGAGTTCCGAGTTTTCTTCCTGTCTCTCTCTTCCCTCCATCCCAAGACAATGTGAATTCTGACTATCTCTTCCCCCAATATGCCATCCCTTCTGTCACACTGCCTCCCTTTTCTTGTCCCCTTCCCTTCTATTTTCCTATAGGGCAAGATAGGTTTCTATACCCTTATATATCTTATTTCTCAGTTGCATGCTGAAACAGTTTTTAACATTTATTTTTAAGACTTTGAGTTGCATATTCTCTCCCTTCCTCCCTCTCTACCCTCTCTCATTGAGAGGGCAAGCAGTTTGATATAAGTTATACATATGGAGTCACAGAAAACACTTCCATAATAGGCATGTTGTGAAAGACTAACTATGTACCCTCCATCCTTTCCTGCCCCCCTTTTAAGCTATTATCTCCTTTGACCCTGTTCAACCTCAAAAGTATTTGCTTCTGATTTCCCCTCACCCATTTGCCCTCTTTTCTATCATCCTCCCTCTCTTGCCCCCTCCCCCTACTTTCCTGTAGGGCAAGATAGATTTCCATACCCAAATGAGCAAATATGTTATTCTTTCCTTCAGTCAAATCTGATGGGAGTAAGGGAACAAGCATTTATTAGGCACCTACTATATGCCAGATTAAGTGTACTCAGTGACATCTCATTTGATCCTTACAACAACCCCACAGGGAGGTGCTATTATTTTCTCCATTTTACATTTGAGGAAACTAAGGCAGGCAGAGGTTAAATGATTTGCTTAGGGTCACACAGCTAATAAGTATCTAGATCTTGGTTTGAAATCAAATCTTCCTGGATTCAGACTAAGTGATTTATCCACTTGTGTGATCTAGCTACCTTTGGAAAGAGGTCTATGGTGAATACTATAGTGACTACTGTAGAGTATAGACTATATATAAGGAGAGAGGAGAGAGAGAGAGAGAGAGAGAGAGAGAGAGAGAGAGAGAGAGAGAGAGAGAGAGAGAGAGAGAGAGAGAGAGAACAGAGTAGTATAATGAGAGCTACTCTTGGAATCAGTATCCTAGAAATTTAGACTTATTTTTAGGTTTAGAATTCAGAAACTATTTAGTCCATATTTGGCCTCAGAATCTTTTTCTAGAACATATACAACAAACAGCCATGCACTCATATAAAATTTAATCTGTAAGTGGCCATCTACCCTCTGTCTGAAAACCACTTCCTATAGATACAAAACTCTTTCAGTTTGGGACAGTTCTAGTTGTAAGGAAGTTTTCTATTCATCAAGCAGAAATTGGTTTTTACAACTTTCATCCACTGCTAACATAAATTAAAATATTTCTTCAATGATACGTCAATTTAAATATTTCCTTTTAGTTTAAAAAAGAAATTTTCCAGACACCATAGTATGAGGAAGGCAACAAAGTTATTGATATAGCTTATGATGAAGGAATTGAGCCTCTGAGAAGCAAAGGAATGTCCTCGGCCATATTAGTGAATCTGCTTCATCATGGCATATCTTTCCCTTCCTTCTATGAGTATGAAATAAAAGTATAATCAAATATATACCATCATTTTACAAAACCAACACTGGAACTTTGTTTTTGTCTTTGATTTCTATGTGACATGTACAAGTAGTTGTCCACTGGGTCAAAGAATATCGAAAGTAATCACTTTTCTGGTATAATTAGAAACTAATATCAGAACAGTGGGTCTGATTCAGAGTTCCAACAGCAATCTTTTATTATATAACTCTTATTTGAGCTAACTATGACTTCTAGATGACTAGTAAAGGTAAATATATCAGTGGGGAATGACCTATGTTTGAGTGGATGCAGATTGATACAGAGTACCTAGACTCTGGGTCACATTTTCTAGGGTCCCTAATGTATGATTTGGGTAAAGGGCAATTCATAAATCCTACATAAGATTTCCTTTCGTTGTAATAAGAGGGAAAGATTTTGATTTTACTCATGAAATTAATGTCAATTACTTATTCACTTAGGTTACAAGAAATGACTCAGGTCATTGGAAATAAAAATGATTTTCTCTATCTACATTGCCTAAAAGAGCTAATATGGCTCCCTTAGAAAGAGTCATTGTTCCCTTCTTATAGCTAAGAAAGACTCTCATTTGTATTCCCTATTTCCCTGACTCCAAAATTGCAGCAGAAATGTGGGTAATGAACAAACTTGCCTGGGACCAAACTTGGATTGTGGTCCCTAGAAACGTTATTACATTGTTTTTTCCTTTTCAGTTTCACTGAAAGTACTCAGGATCACTTGTCCCAGGAGAACCAGGCGCAAGTGGGGATTGTTAAAGAGCTGTGTGCTATTCAGAGTAGCCTTTGCAGCATTTCTCTGAAATGAAAATGGCTAGTGATTAGCCTGGAGAGTTCTATTAAGGAAAACAAAACTAAAATCCCAGCTGCAATATTCAAAAAAGTCTTTGTCATGGCAAACAATGGTCTGACCCGGCATTGCCTGGAAGGGGAAACTTGAATCTGCAGTCTGTTAGATGTCATGGCTTGCCTGATAAGGGATGGGAGCCTGTACTGTGGCTTTGAAAGGCATACAGTAAACACAATTCCAGATAGAACTGGTCACTTTAAATAGCCTCCTGACTCAGGCTTAACATGACACTCACGTGCTGCTATAACTAAAAAGGAATGGTAATTCTGAACACATTAAAAACTACTTTTATTTTCTAGCATTACAACAAAAATGTCAAGTAATGTCTGTTAAGAAAGAAAAGTCTTCTGTGGTAATGGGTCTGATGGAAACTGTATGAACTTTGTCATGAAGGAAGAAAACAATTATTGCTTTAAGTAGGAGTAAAAGTACATGCTTTGAAAAAACACAACTTATCTCAAAGTCATGTGGTTTGTGGAATAGGCTACTGTCTTCAAAAATCACCCAGCAGGTTTTGGTAGTGAATAATTTTAGTGTCCATGTTGAAAGCATCTATACTTCATAATTCTAAACTTGAATAATTTTATGGCTCCCCCCTCACCCCACTGTCTCAGCTGAGAACCTTGCCTCATATGTCACTGAAAAAAAAATTGTGGGAATCTGCCAAGAGCTCCCTCCTCTTCCCTCCTTCTCATCTGGCACAACTCAGATGGTTTCTACCACTATTTCCTCCTCTGCCCTATCTCACGTGAAGAGGTGACCCTTCTCTGTGCCAAGGCATTCTCTATGCATACCCAATCTCATCACATCTCACCTTTTCTGGTAGATTGCTCTCTCTGTTATCCTCATACTTGCATTAATTGTCAATCTCCATCTGTCTACTGGTTGCTTCCTCATTGCTTCTTTAAAAATCCTACTCTGATTCATCCACCCTGGAGCTGTCATCCTGGATTTCTTCTTCCTTTTGTGGCTAAACTTGAGAAAACCAACTCTAAAGGATGCCTCCACTTCTTTTCCTCTCACCCTTTTCCTAACTCTTTCTAGGCTAGCTTGTGCTCTCCTTATTTAAATAACACTGCTGTCTCCAAAATTACCAGGATTCCATTAATTGCCAGATCTACATTTTCATGCTCAATTTTCCATGCTCAATTTTCATCCTTTTTGACCTCTCTGAAGGCTTTGCCATTGTCAATCACTTTTTTCTCCCTGATAAACTTCTCTCTACATTTTCTTGATATTTCTCTCTTCTAGTTTATCCTCATAACTCTTTGACCACTGCTCAAAATCCACTAAATCTTCATCTAAGTTATGCCCACTAACATAGGTGTCCCCCAAACCTCTGTCCTGGGCTCATTCCCTTTCTGTGCATTTCACTTGGTGATCTCATTAGTTTCTAGTGATTCAACTGTCATCCTATGCATTTGCTTCTCAAATTTATTTGTCAAGTTCAAACCTTTCCCTTTCCCTCAGTTTCTAATATCCAACTGCATATAAGATACTTTGAACTAGTTATTTCATAGACATAGTAAAATCAACATTTCCAAAATTAAACTCGTTATCTTTTACTCCAAGTTCTCTTTTGTTCTAACTTCTTTATTGCTACGGAGGTTACTTGAATACTCTAGTCACCAGGGTTGGGAACTGATGAGTCATCATCAAGTCCTGACTTCCACACTTACTGTGCATAATTTCTGCCTTCATAACGTTTTATATTTCCTTTTTTTCCTGTGACAACACACTGATAAAATTCCTCATCAACTCATGTCTGTAATATTGCAATAGCAATATTGGTCTCCCTGTCCCAAATCTCTCCATGTTCCAGTTATCCTCCATTCAGCTGTCAAATTGATCTTCCAAAGGGAAAAGTGTGGCCATGTCACCCTCTTACTTAATCAACTCTAATGACAACCTATTGCTACTAGGATAAAATCCCAAATCTTGTTTGACTTTTAAAGTTTGCCACAAAGTGATCCCCTCCTACCTTTCCAGTTTTCTTACACTTTACATTCTCCCTGCCAAATACTTTTCAATTTTCTAACACTAGGCTCCATACCCATAACACTCCATCTATAGTCATTTTCAATATCTACCCCCCCATGCCTAGAAATCTTTCCTTCCTCTTCTCTGACTCATGGCTTCTCTAGTTTCCTACTTAGTTGTTTTCAGTCATGTCTGACTCTTCATATCCTCATTTGGGGTTTTTTTGGCAAAGATACAAAGATTGTTTGCCATTTCCTTCTCCAGCTCATTTTACAGATGAGCAAACTGAGGCAAATAGATTTAAGTGACTTGCCCAGAGTAACACAGCTTGAAAGTAGATTTGAACTCATCATCCTGACTCCAGGCCAGGGAATCTATCCACAATGCAACCTAGCTGCCCCAAATTTCCTCCAATTCTCAACTAAAATTCTACCTTCTGCAACACTTTCCTAGTCTTCCTCATTAGTATCTTCCCATTGAGATGTTAAAGTTTCATCTCATGTGTTCCTGCCTTCAAGGCTGATTCTCTCTCTCTCTCTCTCTCTCTCTCTCTCTCTCTCTCTCTCTCTCTCTCTCTCTCTCTCTCTCTCTCTCTCTCTCTGTCTCTTTCTCTCTCTCTATATATATATGCTATGTGTGTGTTTATACTATATACTACAATATACTCCTAATGAAGCAAATGTATGGTGTATCCACCTCTATGGCATGACACAATATCAATAGTAGGGAATTAAGTGAAGAAAATCATGCACCCAGTCCTGGGTTTTAATGTCTCTCATCCATTCAGGAACATCTGCACTACATGAAACCCTATCTATGTTAACTGCTTTCCTCTGTAACCATACCTAACCCTTATATGCTCTTTCAATTTACATTTGCATGTAAAAATGTTCAACGTTAAGTGAATAACTGCTTAGAAAATATAATCTCAGTAGGAATAACAATTCATTTTAACTCTAAGAATTATAAAGCTCATTAAGGTAGCTATCTCTAGGCTATGCAGACCTATCAAATCAGTTATTCACTCACAATGATGTCTTGTCTCATCAGAATGGGAGTCATAACAAACATGAGGTTGACTTTTCAAGCAAGGCAAACCATCCCACCCTTACTAGAGAGCAAAGCAGCTGTATTGCCTCACTTTCCCCTTATCTACTTTTCCATCTAAAGCTAGAAGAGGCATAAAAGGACATCATATACTTCTGAGAAACTTGAAATATCTGAAGTTTTGAGTGGAACTGACAAGCAATAGCTGAAATTGACATTCTTTTTCAGGGATCACAGAGCTGAATTCTTCTGTCATCTGATGGAGCTTTCAGTTGGTCTTTTTGAACCACTCACCAATACACTTTCTTCTCCACAATCTAATGTTTCTTTAATATTTACTTTTCAGGTACTTTTCTTCTGCCTTAGCATTCTACCTCAAAGACCTCCCATATTCCTATATTTTTCAAAAGTTTCAATCAAGCCCCCTAGCTCTCAGTAACTCATATTTTACTTAAATGTAATGTAATCCATAACAATAAATTCAAAGTGAATGCACACACTGAATATTAACATCAGACCAAAGAAAAAATTACAAGATCATCTAACTTTTTGAACTCTGTGCAGAAGATAGGTCTTAGTCAAATAATGGAAAATCAATTACCAAAAGAAAGCATTGATAATTTTGATTACATGAAGTTGAAAACCTTCTGCACAAACAAAATTAATGCATCTCAGATATGACATTTTATTACTTTCATGTACTACAATTTGTATGATCATGAAATCTACAGTGTTCTCGGGGATTTTGTTTGGGGTTATCAAAAAAGTTCTGCTTTATATATTTTGATATGAGTGGGGTTTTCTTATCAATGAATTTAGAGCATAAGTCTAATTGTGAAATATTGTGGTCAAAGAATGAAAGAATTGTAATCAATTTGAATGATTAAATTTGTCTTTCAAAATTCTGGTACTGATTCACAATTCTGCCAACAATAAGCAAATGTGTTTATTCTTCCATAAATTCTCTGGTTTTGATTATTCACATTTTTTGTCATCCTTCCCATTTTGGAGATGTCAAGTGAAACATCAGGATTCTTTCTCTTGCCTTCTCTCTATTTCTGTCTTTGTCTCTAAATTTCTTTGTCTCTGTCTCTTCCCATCTCTCTCTGTATTTTTTTATCTTTGTTTCTCATGAAATAGTTTTATGCCCTAAATTCCCAATGTAGATTTCCAACAAAATTTTTATACTTGAAACTGTTCCTTCTTACTCATATTTTTTCTCATTTAACAATAAATAATACATTCTACAGTGTTTGTATGGTGATATAGGGCTTTATATTTACTTCACAGATTATTTTATACTTACTTCACAGATTATTTTCTGCTCAAAACTGCTAAAGTATCACTTGAATGTAATGTATATTCACAAATATGTTTTCACAGTGTTTTATTCAAAAAGTTCTTTTCCCATTCCTTCCAGACATTAAGATATTAATCCATAACAACAGCAATAACTAACATTTTTAACAATTGATTTAAATGTTTTCCTTTATACAAGGTCCTTTTTCTTTGCTTTTCAGCATAAAATTGATGAAAGATGACTTTGTGGGATAGTCCTGATGGTAGCATCAATCCTTTGAGTTATGAAATAATCCACATCTATATACTTATTCAAAGTGTAGGACACTGTACTATGTACTGGGAATATAAATAATGAGGGGAGAGAGAGAGAGAGGAGAGAGAGAGAGAGAGTGAGGAGAGAGAGAGAGAGAGAGAGAGAGAGAGAGAGAGAGAGAAAGAGAGAGAGAGAAGAGAAGAGAAGAGAAGAGAAGAGAAGAGAAGAGAAGAGAAGAGAAGAGAAGAGAAGAGAAGAGAAGAGAAGGAGGGAGGGAGGGAAGAAGGAAGGAAAGAAGGAAGGGTCCTGTCCTCAAAGAGATTATAATTTAATGGGGGAAAACAATACAGAAGAAAGCTGGAAAGAGAAGGGGCCTTAAGTAGTACCTGGTGAGAAGATATAATGTTTACTGAAACCTAAACCAAGAATTACTGCTGATACAAAGTAGAGAGTTAGCTGGAATGTTCAGATCCCAGCCCTCTATAAAGGAAACTTTTGGGAAGTCTTTAGTAGGGAGATGAGAAGGTATTGAGTATCCAAAGCTGAGTCACTCAGAATGATGATGAGGTTTCAGGAGATCAACATATGCTGAGTGGGCCATGATATTCATTGGAGTTCATCAAGCAGAGCTGCTGATGGTAAGTGGAGAATACAAGATTTATTACCTCTTTTACATAGATGAGAGTATTACATTTTAAAAATATTAAATTATTTGTAGGGGAGAGACTTACAGTTTAGTTATTGGCAGAGTTGTCATCTGAAACCATGTGCTCTCCCTCTAACTACAATCAATATTCCTTGCATTATACCCTTGCTCCAAGAGAAAGGCAGAACATAAAGAAAATCTTCATATGGCACTCAAAGATGTTCCTCTGTATTTCAGCCCTGAACCATATAGACAGGATCACTGTCACAGTAACCGAAGATACATCATGAAAACCCATCCGATTAATTATTTAAGTGAATAGCTACTCCCTTGATATTATTTAGATATAAAATAATCATTTTTTGGCAGAGCAGCCTGTTTCCCTATGAACAAACAGATTTTTAAATCCTTCTAACCTAACAGTTCACAATTATTTCAGAGGTATTCTCTAAGCCTCCTGGTTGCCAGCATGCTATTCATTAGATGATTCTATATCAGTCATGAAAGACAAATGTTCCATTTTCTTCTAATTATCTAATTCTAATTAGTGCTATAACACCATAGCAGTACCTTTATAAAAATAAAACATCATTAGAACTTAAAATCTTTTTAAATTCAAAATCATAGATGAAATATGTTCACTTTAATTGAACATTTAGCACTTACATTGGGAGTATATTGAGACTAAGAGATGTGACTATTGTCCTAAAACTAGCATTAATAAAGTAATGCCTTATTTTTTGAATCTTCATTATATATTCAGCTTTTTTATTTTATGTTATGTCAGCACATGTGAAATTACAGATCCATGTCTATCAATGAGATAAAACTGAGCTCATTAAGTTATATTGTACTGTTATTATATTCAGTCAATTCAGTTCAGTTGGTTTTTTTAGTTATGTCAAACTTCTCATGACCCATTTGGTGTTTCCTTAGCAAAGATATTGGAGTGCTTTGCTATTTCCTTCTCTAGCTCATTTTATAGATGAGAGAACTAGGGCAAACAGGGTTAAGTTTGACTTGTCCAGGGTCATAGAGTTAATAAGTGTCTGAGGCCAGATTGGTAATCAGGAAGGTAAGTCTTTCTAGCTTCATCAGTATGCTATCTACTGTGCCACCTACATTCCCCTATTATTCTATAATTTTATTTATTACTGTATTCAGCACAACTCCAGTGACATGAACTGACTGTGTGACCAGGGAAAACATTTAATATTTTTAAAACTTAATTTACTTATTTGAATCATGAGAATATGACTAGATAGCCTTTACTGTCTTTGCTAGCTCCAAATCTGTCTTGCCAATTATCTTATGATCTGATAGTCTATGCCTGGTGCTCTGCTAAGTGACAGACTTACTGAGTACTTGAATAAGTACAGATCTCCTGAGTTTGCAAAAACTTAGCCAAATACCCTCTAACTTCTTCAAGAGCTTCCAATATTATATCCTTTGGGGTGTGTGTGTGTGTGTGTGTGTGTATACACACACACATATACATATACACACATATACATATACATATATATGTACATATATAAAATATACACATACATACTATGTATATATAGTGCATATATGTATATAAAATACAAAATATATATATGTGATATATATATATATATAAAATACACACACAGACTATGTATATATACATACACACATATAGTTTTTTGTCTATGGTGCCTTTGGACATAATACGGTCTCCTTGACTAATATTGCAAGTTTTTACAGTTTCCTTCTCTGAAATAATGATTAAATCTCCAGCCTATTTCTAACTTTTGAAGGAGAATAGATTTTCCAAACATTTGTTTTCATGTTTTATCTGCTTTTTTTGCTTTAATAGTATTTCAAAAGCTATTTGATTTTTAGTTTGAGATTCTCTACCTTTCCCACCAAATCCTACAGTCATTGAGAAGGTAAGAAATTCAATACCCATTGCAAATATGAAGTAATGTAAAACAAATGTCCACATTAGTCATGTCCCCTTCATAAGTCCTCCAACAAAGGAAAATAAAAAAAAATTCAATTTACATTCTGATACTATCAATTCTCTATCTAAAAGTGAATAGCATTTTTAATCATGAGTCCTTTGTAATTGTAATGGATGATTGTAATGATTGGGGTTGCAAGGTATTTCATTGTTGATTTTTACTTTTTTTTTACAATATTGCTGTTGATGTGCATGTTTTTCCCTTGTTTTTACTCATTTTCCTTTGCATCAGTTTCTACTTGTCTTCCAGGTTTTTTCTGAAACTATCCCTTTCATTACTTCTTACAGCATCATAGTATTGTCATATACACATATGTACACATATACATGTACACACATGTAAATACATAATGCGTATATGGAGAGACAGACACAGAGGGAGATGTATGGAAGTGTCCTTTTAATTTTTCTTTGATCTCTTTGGGTTACGCACCTAGTTACAACACTGCTGGGTCAAGTTACACATATTTTAATGACTTTTTGAACATAATTCAAAATTACACTCTAGAATGGTTGGAGTAATTTACAGTTCTGCCAACAGTGCATTAGGGTATTTATACTCCCAAAGCTTCTCCAGTATTTGTTATTTTCCTTTTCTATCATTTTTACAATCTGATGGTTGTGAAGTGGTACCACAGAGTCATTTGCATTTGCATTTTTTTAGTTATTAGCAATTTAGTGCATTTTTCACATGATTATTAATAGCTTTGATTTCTCCCTCTTGACATCTTCCCATATAGGAATGTAAATTTAACCTTGTTTATTACCTTATGATTTTTCACTAATGTTTACCTCTGTATTCTTCTCTTCAGTCTTGATTTTGAAGGAAAAAATTCCTATTCAGCTCTGCTTTCTTCATCAGGAATGCTTGAAAGTCCTCTATTTCATTAAAGATCCATTTATTTCCCTATTAGAATATATTCAGTTTTCTTGGGAAGATTGTTCTTGGTTGTAATCCTAGATACTTTATATTCTGGAATATCACATTTCAAGCCTTCTGTTCCTTAATGCTAGTGCCAAATGTTTTGTGTCGCTCACCAGGATTCTTTGATATTTGATTTTTTTTATGGGTATTTTCATTTTGTGATTACTTCCAGGAGGTTACCAGCAAATTCTTTCAATTTCTATTTTGTTCACTGATTCTAAGATATTTGGGCCATTTTTTCTTTCCTGAAATATGATGGCTAGTTCGTTTCTCTCACCTAGTCCAATGAGTCTTAAGTTTTCTCTCCCTAATTTTTTTTTCCAAAGTACTTTTTCCCCCATTTACAATTTCATCAGTGTTCTTTCATCCTTTTTATCTTATTTTATTTCTTGATGTCTCATGTAGTTATTAGCTTCCATTTATACAACTGTGATTTTTAAGCAGTTATTTTCCCCAAATTCTTTATACTCCTTTAAAAAACAACTATATTTTCATAACTTTCTTGCATAGCTTGCTTAATATCCCACTTTTCCTCTACTATTTTTATTTAGCTTTTAAACATTTCCTCTCTTTTTAACATTCTTCTATGAATTCTTATTGGGTTTGTCTCCAATATGTCATTTTTTTTTTCTGAAATTCGCTTTGTTAAATTCTCTATTTTTTATTTTGATCTTGTGGATGTTTTGTAATTATTGTAAATATCAATTTATGTCATTTAATTTTTTGGTGTTATATGGGTACATTTAACAAAAATGGTTTTTGATTTCATATGCATATTTAATTTTATGCACCTACATGGATGTATACACACATACGTAATTGAATCATCATTTTTAAAATTTTGGATACTAGTTATTTGTTTTTCATCTTTTAATCAAGTTAGCTAATGCTGTGTTTCATTACTTTATAAAATCCTACTTGTATTGGTCAGTCGATTTTTGTTTACAATTTTGTTAATATATTTTTTTAATTTTAAGATTTTAATTTTGGTGTTATTTTAATTTTTTTCTTTCTAATATTGTAGTTACATTCCCAATTCACTTATCTGTTTTTTCAGAGTTTTTTTGTGAATAAAAATATTAGGGATGCATTTTCCTTTGAGAACTGTTTTGTCTATTTCCTCAAAATTTTGAAATATTGACTGTTGTTACTTTTAAAAATACAATTATTTACCATTTCTGTGAAGTTTTCTTTGAATCACAAGTCCTTTAGGATTTAGTTATTTAGTCTACAATTGATATTAAATACTTCCCCCTCCAAAAGTCCTTTAACTAATATGATTTTTGATATTGTTAGTGAAGAATACACATTTATGTGTGTGTGTGTGTGTGTGCGTGTGAATGTGCAGATGTGCATGATTTCTTCTTTTCTAAGTTTGTTAGGGGTTTATGTCCTAAAACAGTGTTTGGTAGGTCCAAGTCTGACCCAGTATCTTTTTTTCACAGCCCTCAAACTATGAATGGTTTTTACATTTTTAGAATTTACAATGTGAATGGTTTATATTTTAACAATAAAGTTTTTGTATTTAAAAATGAAAGAAAAAAACAACATTCTTAGCTCATGGACCACACAAAAATGGGTAGCAGACTGGATTTAGCCATTGAGGAAGAGTTTGCCAAATTTTTTCCTAAGGCACAATCATTGTTTTGTTAAGGTGCCATGGTAAATGATGTGTATACTCCTTTATTTTTCCATTCAATAATCACCAGAGGTCTATCAAATCCAATTTCTTTTCTAAAAATTTTATCCAGATCTTTATCTCCATTCTTAATTTGTCTTATTAATAGGGGCTGAGAAAAGTAAATTTAAAATTCTCCCACTATTAAAATTGTGCTGTTTGATTTTCCTTCTAACAATATAAAGTTGGATTCTGATTTCTAATCTATTCTGCTGTCCTCTCCCATTTTCTGAGTGAGGTCATACCATTCACATTCATCTTTAATATGATTAATTGTGTATTTCCTTCACCTTGTTCTTGTATACTTTTATTTCTCTTTGCTCCCCCCCACCATTTGCTCATTATAAAGAAGAGGGCAGTGAATGGATCTGAGTTGGCTCTTCACCTGTGCTCTAACTTTGTGCTCTAGATTAGATTTAGGGATATTCAGGGAGATGTAGCATCTTTGGCATGAGGGTTTGTTGACTCCTTTTCAGGGGTATTCACCTTTGGTGTCCACCTTTAACCTAGCTCTCATCTGTGGCTTCAAGAAGCTGTAACATATTCAGTGAGCACATCCCGATGAAACCATCTTGGTAGAAAGGCTAAATCAGGGTGCGAGTCACTAACAGACCTCAAACCTGTTAAAGAAGTAAGAGGATGTCTACACCATGCTTGTGAAGACTTCCACCGGAGGGATGGGTAGATAAGAACAATTTGTTCCAAATGCCAAGAAGATGACTGAAGCAGGTACTATGGAGTGATTAGAGCTTGGTCAGGCATTGAAGATACCAAGGTCATCCACTGCATCCCAGGCATACTTTTTTTTGCTTTGCCACTGGACTTCAATGAGACCAAAGCTGATGACTGAACCACTCTGTCTCACTTAGGTCCAATCCAGAGGTGAGTCAATACATGACCCTGTGATATCACGGATCTTCTAAAAGTTAGGCTGGATGACAGGTTTGGTTCATTCTGCTTCTGTTCTTTTGCCCCTCTTATCTTACTCATCCCAAGATCTATATAGGTTTTTATACTTTTTTAAATTTAATACCATATTCAAATTCTACCCTCATTAACTAGGGTTTGTTTTGCTTAAGTTTGAGCTGTGCATTATTCCTTTGTCCCATGGAACTCCTTTAGTCCAGATGCTGCCTTTTCTTGCATTCAGGCTTTCACGTATGCATTTTCATTCATTTCTGACATCAAATTTTTCCTCTTCTAGGATCAATGTTAGTTGAAGGTCTTTACTTTGAATGAAAAGAGAGAGGAAGGGGATGATTTTTATTTTTTCTCAGTTAAAATTGGGGTGGCCATCCTTCAATGGAATAGGTTTAGTTGAGGATATTTCCCATTGCCTTGAAGGTGGAGAAAGAAGGAAGAACTTTGAAATTTCCATTTTTCTCACTATGGTCCTAATTTTATTCCTTTTTTAGCAAAGACCTAGCTATTTCCTCTCTATCCTTGTCCCCCTATTTTTTGTTTCCCAAAAGAAATGGACAACTTGCCCATTGGCTTTTTTCTTCACACTGGGATTTTGGCTTTTGTTTTACTTTCTACCTTCTCAGGTAATGTGTTGTCATTGTTATTTTTGTGGTGTTGGTAATGGTGCTTACAGCTGCTTTTACATTTTCACTGAAATCTTATAGTTTCTCTTGGGATGCTCAGTAGAACTCCTGCTGAAGTTTTTAGGTCCAATGTCTTTCATTTTCACTTTCATCTTTCAGAGGCTTTCCTACCACTAAAACTTCTCACTGTCCTCCCCTCTAAGCTTTCATTTTCATTAGTTATAGGATCTGTATCATATTTACAATTTTTCTAAGAGATAAGTTATTGGTAACTTCTTTATTTAGTGATGGAATAAAGTTTCCTTCCATTCCACCAACTTGGTCCTGATTTTATTTTTTAAATGTTTTATGCTTATCTTGTATTTTGGACTGCTGGAATTAATTTATATCTATTCCTTCTTGCATTCTCGCTTGCTGGAAGTCCCCTTCTTTCTGTTCCCTGTGGACTCTTCCTACGCAGGTCACTGAATTTGAGTGAATTCCTGACCTTTTCTTCACTGATGAGTGAGGGGGTTTTTCACCCGTGGGGTAAAGGAGCCATTTCAAGATTCTAGATCCGATGAGGAATGTGAGAACTTGGAGAGGGATGAGAAATAATCACGAAGATAATTAATTGGTTTTAAAATAAGACCCTTCAAGCAAACCAAAAGGAGCCAGATTGGAAAAGAAAAGACTTTAGAACTATTTAAAACTTCAAGTATGAGTGGAACTCTATGAGGTAAGATGATATCCTTGCCAAGGTTCTCAGGGCAATGACAAGGAGAAATTATTTGATTGCTGGAAGCATCAAATTCTACCTTATATAAAGAAAAATGATTGGACAGTCAGAGTTATTGAAACCTACATGGGTTTCCTAGGAAGATTAGGGAAAGGTAAATTTCTTCAGGAGGTCTTTATGATTTTTGTAGCTTTTTAATGAATCTAAGATGGTATGTAGCATGATTCTGCTTCAAATGATGACCTGTTAGGTTCTCTTCCAGTCCTAAATGTCTTTGAAATACTTATTTTGAAATTAAGTGTTCATTAAATTACTACCACATTTCTTATTCATTCTCTCTATTCATCAACACTAGGACTCTGGTTGACTTTGGGTTATATTTGTAAAGCAGGGAAGCAGCACGGGGATGACCAAGGCAAGGATGAAGGTCAAGAGTACAACCCAGTCACATGGATCTAGAAAATACCAGTGATTAAGGAAGAATTAAGGGATATGGAGTTAGAAAAGTAGTCTAGAAATTAAATACAAGCTACTATATAGGTCAGAGTAAGGCAGGCAGGAGCTAAGAGTACATATATTAAAGAAAAGTCAAAGTGGTTAGTCATAGACTGGGAAAATATGGGCAGTGAATCTAGGGAACTAATTTTACCTAGTATTGAGGAGATCTTGAAATGGAGATTTATAGAACAATCAGGAAGCTTCTTTTAGTTAAAGAATCAATCTAATAAGACAGATTTCTAAAATATAATGATTCCATAAACAAGGCAGGACCTGACCTTAAAGGAACAAACCACCCTGACTCTTCTATTGAAGTCTAAATTATCTATATTTGGGAAATGGCTAATCAGACTATTAAAAATAATTTTATAGCAGACATCTTTTTTTAAACACATATGTATGTACACTTACTTATATTTGTAAACTTATTGTTTTAACACCCACATTAAAATATTTGTGAAGGATTTGTTATCCCATTGGTTGGGTTTGTCAGAGTAGAAAGCAGATCTGGTACACAGACAGGCAAATAACTCCTCGTCCACAATTAAAATTATAGAACCATTTTGAGGAAGTTTAAGTGACTTTCCTCGGGTTACGTAGCTAAGATGAATTCTGGTGTTCCCTTCTTCAAAGCTAACTAGCTGTCCAATATGTTGCACTACTTTTCAAAATAACTGTTTTGAGAAGGGTTTTCTTTTTTCCTGTGAACATCGTGTATCTTTTTTTTTAACTACATAGAAGATGAGATGAGCTATGTCAATGAAACATAAGTGTTGGCATAATAGAATTTTTATCTTTTCAAACCTATGATAGCCTATTTATGTAATGATATGTATATGAGAACATGCACATAATAATACACATTTGTACAACATATAAGGATTGCATGTTATTTACCTCAAAGACCAAAATGAATACTGGGAAGTTGTTGTACTCGTTAGAGTAAATACCCATTTTAACATTCATGCTATTTTGAAAACATATTACTGTTTATCCCATGTACTGTAATTGTAGTCTATTGTGAAAAGCTGCACAGAGGTACTTTTTAACAAATGGGTGTATTTTTTCCCCCTGCTATGACATAATGGTGCCTTTGGAACTGTTAAAATCTATCAAGCACAGTAAATGCTTAGATCATATCATGTTCATTCTTTGTCATGTTAAATGTTTTTAAAACCATTGCACTATAATATTTACCTTGCCAAATTTCACTGTTAAAATTAAACATTATTTGATACACACATGCAAACCAGTCTTTCTTCCATAAGTCAAGTTATTATTTTTCATTGAGACAATCTGCTACAGTGAAGCTTAGAAAGGGCAACTTAGTAATTTCTTATTTGAAAACATCCCATAGACACATCTATGTCACAGAGAACAATTGTTAAAATTTTAAACATTAAAATGTGATATTCTAAGACCTACTAGGATGCAGAAAATATGAGGGACTCTATTCGTAAGGGGGAAAAACAATGACTTTCCCCTTTGCAAGCAGAGTACAATAATTAGGAGGCACTAAAGGCACTATGTTCATTTTATACCAAAAATTGCATTTATAAAGATTTGCATTTTAATACAAATTTGGTCAAGAAAAATCTCAAGGAAATTCAGCTATGATTTGTCAAATGATCACCAGTAAGCAAATAATACCATCAAAATTAGTTTACCCTTATATAAGCATGTCTATAAAATATCCAATGTGGAAACTTATCATGTACAGCTCCTGATGGTAGGATTCCTTGTTTGAATGAGAGAGAATGCCAATATTATATCCTTGTGAAACCTAGAAAATGACAGTTCATTCATCATCATTTTCTTCCTTTTATTCACATTTGGATAGCTGACATTACAATTATGGTCTCACAGGAAACCAATGCTAGTTTTTGAATGGGGCTTTGTACTCTTTTCATATAGGAAATTAAATATATTTTATTTGTGCATCGAACATACAAATGTATTATTGGAGAGCTGTATAAAACTTTCTTTTTCTTTTTTGTAAGTGAGCATTTTGGAGATCCATAAAAGAGAACATATAATTTAACCTCAGTTATGCTTCTTTGTAGAGTGTTGAAAAAGTGAAGTAACTACCAGTTGTAACTACTAATTGTTAGCTGTGGCTTTTTTGTTGTCTGTAGAACTTGCTAGAATGGAGAAAATACAAATAAAAACAAGCGAATGAGTGAGAATGAAAATGCATAGACTATATGTATCATTTGCCAGGTTATAATGAATATTGTTTGAAAAAGAACTATAAATTGAAGTTATAACTCAGACCTTGTGTATTAAAATGAAATGCCAATGATTTCTTAAGGAATAATTGAAATAATATGTTAATAAATGTAAGGAAACAATAATAGTTATTTAAGTTAATTTACATTTTAAATAGAATTGCAATGATTTGAATAAATATGTAAAATATTGATCCTTTAAGAATTAGTGAAATAGAATAAAAATCTGAATATTAGTAAAATATTTTATGAATGTATGAAGTAGTACAGTGGGGGGAAATAACAGAGATAAGGTTCTTATACATTCAAGAAAAAGCTAAAATAATTCTATTATTAAAAGAGCAAATTATATTTTGCTGTTAATTTCTTTTATTTAAGTAATAACCATTGAGCAAGAATAAATGACCCTACGAAATAGAGGACCATTTGATTTTGTGTTACTAGAGTGGGCAAATGTTACTAAAGTATTAGAGTTGGAAGGGCCCTTACACAATGTTTTGCCTGAGCAAGTGAGGTCAGTGTTAAGAAAACTGATAGGAAGCTGAAAGATAATGTTAATTTAACATCAAATATGTTTGTGATACACAATCTAACAAATATTCCATACAAAATACACAGAAATTATAGTAAATAATGATGTTCTAAAAATCATAGTAACCTTAATTGCAAATACATAATAGTCAACAAATTAATTAGTAGGGATAGGATTTAACACAAAGTATATTGATTATGAAAGTATCATAATGAGTAAAATAAGTTTTTTTTTCCTATTTACATTATTTAAGATGTGAAGTAGTTCTAAAATTAAATATTCATTTTTGAATGTAAAATTATCAACTATCTAAATATATTTGTAGAAACTGATCATTTTATGTACTTTTTAAAAACATGTACTTTCCAGAATAAAAACAAATATATTTTGCCTATGGTATTTGAAAACTAATACAAACAAAAAAAAGGAGGCAACGAAAATCATAACTACCCGCGTTTTTTTTTAATCCAACTTTTTTTAAAAAAAATGAAAATTTCTCTGTTATTTATAATTTAGAATTTTTGTCCACGACAACTATATACCCAAGATACACTGAAATATTTGTTAATTGTGTACTCTGGAAAAAAAATAAATGAATGGACTAGGTAAAATTATCTTATGGAAGAAATAAATGCTTAAAGAGCAGGAAATAAAACAATTTATTTTGTTAAAGGAGACAAACTTCTTGGCTAAAACAGAACAATGCAGAATAATATTGTTTGGGGCATAAAAGAAGATGAAGAAATATATCCAATTCAAACTCAATATCCAATAGACAAGAGAATTTACAGAAATAGACTAGCTACCTAGTAATCTATTGTAAGTTTTATCTGTAAGAGGGAGAAAAAAGCTTAAACAAGGTCTATTAGCAATAAATAGTTCTGCCAATATCTTTCACAGTAGGGGAACTCCTCCAGCAATTTTCACGATTAATTACCAGTGGCAAGCGTATTCATAATCTGGTGTTAATTTTGCAATGTCTGAATGAGCTCAGTCCTGGCACACTCAGTTATTATTTCCCTGCTACCAGGACGATGAACGACTTGTTCAGGTCATGCTGTGTCAAAAGAGTGCTAATGTGTTTATATAAACACCCCAAGTAGCACCTGTCTTAGTCACATTCTGTCTCGTTTCCTCCACCACTGCTTAGAACATATGAAATCCTGTGGTGACGGAATGTGTAAGGAATTTTTGAAAATGAGAAAAATAAGTTAGAATAGGGGATCCTTTTTTAAAATAATAGCACTGTATGCCCTTTCTATAAAGGCAGTAAAAAAGACTAGCTAAGAAGACTGGTGTCTGGCTGCCTTGATCTTTTCAACTGACAATAACTTTGAACTAATAATATCATGAATGTGAAGGGGAAAATGGATCAAATAACATATTTTCATCTGTTTCTGTATCTTTATACTTTGTACAAAGAAAAATATATTTATGATTTCATTCCATAGAAAATACACCTATTTTATCTAAATGTATATCATCTCTTTTTTACTTGAATTTACTTTCTACTTCACTTTCCTTGAATCTTTATAATAATTTAAAACAAAATATATCCTGTCTGTGTTAAAAGTCTTTATTCATTTCAGCTAGCTGTCTTATTTGTATCCAGAACCTTAATATAAATTATGATAATTTGAGGTGTGGAGGGGGAAGAAGGTTCATCTCTTTGCTGTCTTCCTTCCGCATTTAGTGTATCATGCACCTATGTTGCTAACTCAACAAACATGATGAGTATTATCATAGTCAATGATATAAAGCCCAAGCCATTTACCCCTCAGCTCATTTCTCATATAATAAAATGGGCACGCAGAATAAACTAAATCCAATTAAAATGATAAGTTGTAATAAATAATCTCACCAAATCTCAAATGAATCACGGATGTAAACTAACATAAATAAAATGTTTTTAGAGTAGGTTATTTCTCCAAAATATATTTTCTCCTAAGAGCTGTTAATTCATAATTTATTGATGATTTTTAGAATTAATCACATTCTTCTTTGCCTTTAAAAATAAAGAATGTTTTGAGTATTTAAAAATAGTGAGTAGAAAAAAAATAGGTGCTACTTTACTGATCATTGTGTTTATATTATTGAAATACGTCTGGAGCAGTGCAGTTAATTTGTCATGCAGGTATAGAAAACTAGCTTAAATATTTATCCTTTGTCCTACTTTCAGTTACTATTCAGGCGGTTCAAAAAGTGAGGGTTTTTTTTGAGAATCAACTTTTAGCATATTCTAGAAAGTGTGTTGAAGATAACTGAAATGTTAAATGGAAGAATGTAAGCCAATAATCCTATACTGAAAGATAAAACAATTATCTAGAAAGATAGCTGATGTAAATTATAAATGTTGATGAGTTTCGAAAATATAGGTTATATATTTTAATTGTTAGAAATAGCAATTGAAAGGGAGTCAGAGAGAATGAGCACAAACATGTTTAGAAGGAAACATATGTCTGAGGAGGTGGGGTGGGGGATTGGGAATGGGGGTTAAAGGGCTAGCATATGGAGCCTAAAGTACTGGAGAGAGTGGTTTCAGTTCTTAGTGCTGCCATGGGGCTCATAGTAACCTTCATTGTCGAGAAGGGGCCACCAGCTGGATCAAGATTTGTAACCACATTAGCAGCAAGTTTGCTAGTTCTCAGTGCTCCAGGCAAGGGATCATGAGTCCTGAGCAGCTGAATCCCATGAGAAAAGATCTCTTCCACTGAGAATCCTGCAGCAGTTCTTGTGACCTGCCAGTGAAGGGTGATGGGGATAGGGTCACATAAAAGCAAATTTAAAATCAGGCATTAAGGTCAGAAGGGTAAAATGAAAGAAAATTCTCAATATCACTGGAATTACTCTATTGGAAAGTGAAGAAAATCAAATTAATGCTTGTTTGTGAAATTTAAAGAAAGATTTTGTCACCTAAAGTTAGAACTATCAAACACTGTTCTAAAACATTGGGTAGTAATTGGACAGAAGGTATTGTTAGAAAGTCTTTACTTTTCCTAAAAAATAAAAATTTATTTCTGTTATGTAAGGTCTACTTTTGGATCTGATATTCACCAATAATAACATTGCCATCATTGATGACAATAATAGTATGTCATATTTTTATTGTACCTTAGAGTTTACAAAGTGGCTTCCTTATTCCATAAAGAAGAAAACAGAAAAGGAAACTAAAAAAGAAAGCACCTTCTGAACTGACATTACTGAGCTCTCTAGTGACGGAACTATGATCAAATTGCTATTGGAGAGTCAAAGTAAAATTATATGTAAGCTTACTATCTGTGAGTCATGGGATACTCTAATCTCCAAAGAGGTAAAAAAGAAAGCTTGTAACTAATTGAATAGGAAGGAGAAGCAACAATCTTTCTCTATATTAGAGAAAGAAATAATGTGTATAAAGGATCAAAGAGAAAGATAGGGAAAAAGAATGGCAGAGGACAGACAGTTGAGAGAAGGAGGGTAGGGTAGGGTGAGAGACAATACACATAGACACACACACAAAGACAGAGACAGAGTCAAAGACACAGAGAGATAAAAAGACAGAGAGAGGAGAGAGATGGAGAAAAAGGAGAGGGAGAGTCAATGTAATAGACAAAACTAATATGACAAAACTTAAAATATCAAAGAAATATTCCATGAATACATTTATTAAACAGTACCTGCTTTTTAGTGAGTTTCATCCTATGAGATTCCCTATACTAACAAATTATTCTAAAAGGGAATTTTATGTACCATATCATTTTGTTTTCCAAGTGGAATTCTAAATATTGTATGCACTAAGCAGTGGTTATTTTCCCATGGCAATATGCCACTATCAACACTGGTGAGACATTCAGAGTGCCCCTATTGTTGGGACACAATAAATGCTTAATAATAGCAATGATAACCTTGGTACTATGCTGCTTAAGGAATCGAATGGACCTTAGCAAATTTGTCTAGTCCAAAAAGAATAAAATGTTTTCCCTGGCACTTTCTCATCTGATGTTCTATAAGAATTTTCCCATTAGTATGAAGAGAGCTCTACTTTGATGAATGGTTCTTCTGCCCTTGAGAATGTAACAAGTAGCCAGACCATAATCGCTTGATTTGTATACCGGACAAGGAATATTACAGGTACTCTAAAACTCTCTCCTGATAGTGTCTAATGCAACTAGAACTATGCCACTCACATTCCCTATGGTCCTTGATGCTAGATGAAATATTTTTAGTCTGCAGGTGGTGACTAATACTATATTTGAGGACATGGGTGGAGCTGAATCTATTTTACAAATCTATTTGACAAAGTAGGAATGCAATTTTGCTATTAGAAGAAAATGGATTAATGGTTATTAAGAAAATATCATGAAAAATGAAAATGAGAGATAAAAACAAAGAGAGAAACAATATGGTTTCATGTATAGAGAACTGACCTTGGAAGCAGGAGTGGATGACTTCAAATCCTACTTTTGATATATAATTACTGTGTAAACCAGCAAGTATACATTACATGTAAGTTAGTTACCTACATTTTTGGAGGGAATTTCTATACCACAGAGTTCTCTATATGGTAAAATCACAGATTCAGATTCACAGCTTGTATTTTCTCCCACTGAAATCACTCCAAAATACACAAAGAAAAGAGAAAGGAAGAATATAAATTACAGAATTAAAGTACACTTAGAAAGAAAATTTCCATTAAAATCTAAATTCAATAAACATTAATTAGCTACTATATGCAAAATTATGCACTAGGTCCTGGGAAAGAAAGAAAATTTAGATACAAAAGATCATTGTCTCCATGGAAAATACAGACTCATATGAAGTAAAAGATGATACAGATGATAGAACTAGAAAGTTCTAAAAATTGTAAATGGTATTTGCATTAGAGATGGCAAAAAGTTGCTTGAGAATCAGTAAGAAGCTGCTTACCAATGAGGGAATAGAAAAGCTTCAAGGAGCAGGTAACTTTGGAATTGCTCTTCCAGGATGTCTTGGAATTTAAGAGGGAAAGGAGGGTTAAAGTATGAAAGGCCATGAAGAGAGATCATTATAGGGAACATTCAGAGGAAAAGAAATGAACAGTCCAGTTTGGATGGAGCACGAAGTGAATGAAGATAAGAAGTGAGGTTATAAAGATCAAGTGTTACCAGACTCTAGAGGAACTTGAATGCCTGACAAAAGAGTTGGAACTTCACTAAGGGACTTGGGAATTATTAAGATTTTTGAGCAGCTGTAGGACATGACTAGGCAGCCAGTCCATATAATTGTGTTCAACTCTTTGAGACTCTATTTTAGGTTTCCTTGGCAAAGATACTGGAGTGATTTGCCATTTCCTTCTCCAGCTCATTTTCCAGATGAAAAAACTGAGGTTAACAGGGTTAAGTGATTTATCCAGGGTCATGCAATTAGTAAGTATGTGAGAGCAGATTTGAATTCAGCAAGATAAATTTTCTTAACTCTAGGTCTAGCACTCTACTATACCACCTTGCTGTTCAAAAAAGAAAGTCAAGCCAGATGGCAATGGAAGCTTGTAATAGGGGAATAGTGGTGGGAACATAGAGGAAGCTGTAAAAGAGAGATAAAATGCAGGAGCAAAAATGGCCAGGCTTAGCAACTAATTAGATATGGAAAGATAAGTAGGATGATAAGATACAAACAAAGTTTGTGGTAACAATCTTTTGAGCTATTTCATGGCTCTGAGACATAACAATGGTATCAAATTGAAATAGAAATGGAATGACCGTATCATATGTAAGTATCCCTGACTGCGTTTACTGACTTAGGAAACCATACGTTAACGTTATCTATATTTATTGTACTTTTATTTTTTTATTTTTATATTTTAATTTAATTTAGTTTTATTTTTCCTAATTACATTTTGACCTGGTTCTGGATACAATTAGGTGTCATGTGCGCTGCAAGTGGCTGACTAGATCTTTATGTTTGACATCTTTGTTATATCATGATTCCAATCTTCCCATGGGGAATGGCAATCATTGCAGGTGTAATGAATACTATGAAACCCTTGAGAAGACCATTTTTATATTTTATATTATAGAATCGGAGAAGAAACATTGTATCTGACTAGTGGGTCATCTGACCAAGAAGTTGGAGGATTAAACACAGAAGTGTGGCAGAACCAGCTCATACTAGCTCAAGAGAGCCCATTTCATAATATTTGTAGTATTTCTTGCACCTCAGAAAGCAGCAAATGCCACAAATCATGTCTAGATTCATTTTTGTTGATTATCTAAAATTAAGGAAGCAATGGAGAAAATTTTAATAATGAAGGTTAAATTCAAAGTGTGTTGTGCAAACCTTTTAAAGAGAGCTAGTTTTTAAACATTTACCATTATATCACAGACAAGATGCTTTCTATGATCTTCAGAATCTCTCATATCTCTCCACAATCAGATGTTTTAAGAAATAAAACAATTTCAGCTTTCTCCATAGTCTAAGATACCAAGAACCCTGTCAAAGTAACAAACTCAATGAGCTAATGGCAGTACCCTATCACACAAAAGCCAAAATGCCCTGGCAGCAGGGTTTCAGATGCCAATAAAGAAGCTTGCAGTACAACTCAGATCTAGAATCCAACCATCACTTAGTGCCACAGAATTAGGCATCTCATGCTGCAGCATCACAGACAGGTAACCAGGAAGCACCAGCTTCGAAAACTAAAACATGCACCAGTGGGCAGTGCTTTAAAGAAGCCTGGGTGAGCAGGTGTCCTATTAAGACCAGACTCCCCTCCCCTACCTGGAGAGCCCCAGTGGTGCTGACCCCAGCTCAGTACCAGGTAAGCTGCCAGCACCTCAGACCCCAGCACACAAAACTAGTGACCAGGTCCCAGTATCCTACCCAAGAAGCTGTGCTCCAGAAGGAAAGCTAAACTTTAAAAGTCAGGAAATAGACAAAACATCATGGACAAAAAGTAGATAGAGACAATGACCACAGGTTCTTATTATGAAGACTGGGAATATCAGGGCACAAATGCAGAAGAGAATAACATTGCCACCATACCCACCAGAAACCTCAAAGGGGTATATGAACTGGTCTCATACCCAAAATATCTTCTTGTTCTAGATCAAGAAAAATTTTAAAAGTCAAATAAGTAAGGCACAAGAAAAATTGGGAAAGGAAATGAGTGATATGCAAGACAGAGTTAATAGCTTGGAAAAGCAAGGAGAAAAATTGATTGTTAAAAACAAGTCCTCAAAAAATACAACTGGCCAAATGAAAAAAAAGTCCTCTGAAGAAAAGAATTTTGAAAAGAACATGAAGCCATAGCAGGATATTTATTCATGTTATAAAAAAGAGATAAGAATAATGAAATTTAATTTGTGATCTGCAGAACAGAAATGAGTGGCAAAATAGAAAAACCTGTGAAGGGGTAAGCCTCGCTAAAGAAATAAAATACAAACTAACTTATTGGGAATGCAAATATATGAAGGAAAAGGAAAATCTAGGAAAAGAGGCATAAAAAGATCAATAAATAAAAAAAGAAATAGCACATTATCTCCATCCAAGCAAAACATATCTATCACAAATACAGGATATATAGAGATAAGTCAAGGATTATCAGTAAACAAGAATATCATACCATATGGTTCAGTGGATAGACCACTGGCATGGAGTCAAAAAAACCAGAGTTCAAATCACACAATTACTAACTGGGTCACCCTAGGTAAGTCACTTAACCTCTGTTTGCCTTAATTCACTGGAAAAGGAAATAACAAACTACTCCAGTATCTTTGCAAAGACAAAAAGACATGCAAAGAAAAGTCCACAAAGTCTAAAGAGACCTCTGACATGACTGAATGACAGAATCACATAAGTTATAAAAGCTGAATATCATAATGTAAAAAACAATGTAAGAGAACTACTAGAACTTCTGAATATAGAAAATAAAATGACAGCAAAAAGAAATCAGAGACTTCTAAGAAAAAATGATGCTATAAACTTAAATTTTAAAAATTTCACTCAAAAACAACAAATATTACAAAGGATTAAGAGAAAGACATTCAAATATAAAGATAAAGAAACTTAATCAACACAAAATTAGTCTTTGCCCACAAAAAAACACAGGAAGGAATGGAAAAACATATTCAGAAGAGAAAAGGAGTTCAAAATACAAATCATTCTACCCTGAAAATCTAAGCTTAACTATTAATGAAAAAAGATAGACATTAAACAAAAAAGAGGCATTTATAAAAATACTTGGAGAGAAAACCAAATGTGAACAAATTATATACTTCTAAAGCATCCTTGACAATAGAAAAACAAGAAGGATAAACACACATGAAAACCAAGGTGACAATTATTTTTAAAAAGGAGAAGGGGTATGTGTGCTTCTAACTGACTACTTACAGGAGAAGGGAAAAGGGTGGTAATTAAATAATTAGATAATGGAAAATGTAACATTAAAAATTCCAAAACCATGAAAAGGGGTAATATATGGGGATGGGGTTGAGGATACCTAAGAGTGAATGGAAGAGAGTCACTGGGTATGGTCAATTTAAAATAGGATTGTTCTATAATCACAAAAGAGATAATATACTATATTCACAAAAAAGAGGGGAAGATGGAATATATGTGTGTATACACATATATAGTTATATATATGTATATAAATATATATATAATATAAATAAAGAGATTATAAACCTAATTCTTGTAACTTCAAATGTGAATAGATCAAATAATTCAATGAAACAAACAAAAACAGACAAATTGAATAAGAAATCAAAACCCCATACTCTGTTGCTTACAAAAAACATGCCTAAATAAAAAAGACTAAGGAAACACATTTTAAAAACACTAAAAAAATGAGGGTCTGGGGAAAAATGTTTTATATATCAGGTGAATTTGAAAAATAAGGAAGTTGCCCTTACGCTATCACACAAAGAAAAAAAAACAAATTTCAAAAAAAAAAAAAGAAATAAACTGTTACTTTAAAAAAGTGTGCCAGGGTGGGTGGGGGCAAAGCCAAGATGGCAGGCTAGAAAGACAAACTCACGCAGGGTTCCCCCCACAGCCCATAAAATACCTGTAGAGAGGGACTCTCAACAAATTTCAGAGCAGCAAAAGTGGAGAACAACAGAGTGGATGAGATTTTCAGCCCATGGTGACCTGAAAGGCCCATGGAAACATCATTTGCACCAGACACAGAGCCGAGCAGGGAGCCCAGCCCAGTGTTGGCCGTGGCATGATGAGACTCTGGGAGGATGACACCTCAGTGCGGAGTCTCCAGTCGCAGTAGCAGGTCCTCAGATCCCTCAGCCCACGGTCACCAAAGGTCAGTGACAGGATTTTATGGGGGGCCAGGAAGGGAGAAGAGTCTTCCCAGAGGTCTAGCAGCAGGCAGTAGCCACAGAGACACCACAGAAGCCATAAGGAAGCTCCATTGTTGGAGCATAAAAACCCCTGGGGTCATTGAAGAGCTGAGTCTTACCTCAGCCCTGGGTGGAGGCCCTGGTCAAGCAGGTCTTTGTCTCAAACTAAATGGTGGCCCTGCCCTTCCAGCTTATCTGAAAATCAACCCCAAGTGCTGACTTTGTGGAATTGGAGGCCAAGTGGCTGTGGAGAGGTATCTGCTAAGATTCTGGGCACAAAAATCCCTCTCTGAGTCCAGACCAGTACATGCTTGATTGTGCCACCTTGGAGGAACTGAGATCTCACAGATTCCCAGAGTATGCTCTACTCTTGACAAAAGTCCAAAAAGTCAAGTAACTGGTTGGGAAAATGTCCAAAAAAGGGGAAAAAAAATAAGACCATAGAAGGTTACTTTCTTGGTGAACAGATATCTCCTCCCATCCTTTCAGAGGAGGAAGAACAATGCTTACCATCAGGGAAAGACATAGAAGTCAAGGCTTCTGTATCCCAAACATCCAAAATAAATATTCAGTGGGCTCAGACCATGGAAGAGTCCAAAAAGGATTTTGAAAATCAAGTGGGAGAGGTAGAGGAAAGACTGGGAAGAGAAATGAGAGAGATGCAAGAAAAGCATGAAAAGTAGGTCAACACCTTGCTAAAGGAGACCTAAAAAATGCTGAAGAAAATAACACCTTGAAAAATAGGCTAACTCAATTGGCAAAAGAGGTTCAAAAAGCCAATGAGGAGAAGAATACTTTCAAAAGCAGAATCAGCCAAATGGAAAAGGAGGTCCAAAAGCTCACTGAAGAAAATACTTCTTTCAAAATTAGAATGGAACAGATGGAAGCTAATGACTTTATGAGAAATCAAGAAATCACAAAACAAAACCAAAAGAATAAAAAATGGAAGAGAATATGAAATATCTATTTGGAAAAACAACTGACCTGGAAAATAGACCCAGGAGAGACAATTTAAAAAATTATGGGACTACCTGAAAGCCATGATCAAAAAAAGAGCCTAGACATCATCTTTCATGAAATTATCAAGGAAAACTGCCCTGATATTCTAGAACCAGAGGGCAAAGTAAATATTGAAAGAATCCACTAATCACCACCTGAAAGAGATCCAAAAAGAGAAACTCCTAGGAACACTGTGACCAAATTCCAGAGTTCCCTGGTCAAGGAGAAAATATTGCAAGCAGCTAGAAAGAAACAATTCAAGTATTATGGAAATACAATCAGGATAACACAAGATCTAGCAGTTTCTACAATAAGGGTTCGAAGGGCATGGAATAGGATATTCCAGAAGTCAAAGGAACTAGGACTAAAACCAAGAATCACTTACCCAGCAAAACTGAGAAGAATGAAGAGAAGCATGAAAAAGTAAACAGCAAAGAGAAGTCATAAGGGACTTACTAAAGTTGAACTGTTTACATTCCTACATGGAAAGACAATATTTGTAACTCTTGAAACTTTTCAGTATCTGGGTAGTTGGTGGGATTACACACACACACACACACACACACACACACACAGCACAGAGTGAATTGAATAGGATGGGATCATAACTTAAAAAAATGAAATTAAGTGGTGAGAGAGAAATATATTGGCAGGAAAAAGGGAGAAATGGAATGGGGCAAATTATCTCTCATAAAAGACTTTTCAGTGGAGGGAGAAAGAGGGAAGGTGAGAGAAAAAACATGAAGCTTACTCTCATCACATTCTATTAAAGTAAGGAATAAAATGCACACCCATTTTGGTCTGAAAACCTGTCTTACAATACAGGAAAGTGGGGGAGAAGGGGATAAGCAAGATGGGGGGGGATGATGGAAGGGTGGGCAATGGGAGGAGGGAGCAATTTGAAATCAACACTCTTGGGGAGGGACAGGATCCAAAGAGAGAATAGAAGCAAGGGGGTGCAGGATAGGATGGAGGGAATTATAGTTAGTCCTACACAATATGACTATTATGGAAGTCATTTGCAAAACTACACAGATATGGCCTATATTGAATTGTTTGTTTACCAAAGGGAATGGGTGGGGAGGGAGGGATGAAGAGAAGTTGGAAGTCATAGTTGTAGGAACAACTGTCAAGTATTGTTCTTACTACTAGGAAATAAGAAATACAGGTAATGGGGTAAAGAAAGTTATCTGGCCCTACAGGACAAAAGAGAAGATGGAGACAAGGGAAGGGAGGGATGTTAGAAGAGAGGACAGATTGGTGATAAGGGCAATTAGAAAGCTCAGCGTTTTGGGGTTGGGGGGAGGAGAGAAATGGGGAGAAAATTTAGAACCTAAAATTTTGTGAAAATGAATGTTAAAATTTCGATAAATAAATTTTAAAAAGTGCCAAACATGAAAATAAAATTATTAAATGTAGCATTATATGCAGCATTCAGGGAGCATGAATGACACAGACCCACATTGATACTTAACACTGAAATCCTAAACAATGAGTTGGTCAAAGCACAAATCATAGACACAATTAATAATCACTTAAATGTTTATGATAAGCTTGAAAAAACATAACAAAAATTTTTGAATGCAGCTAACGTCTTTGGGGGAAATCTATCTACTAACATATGTTAATAAAATATATAAAAGAGAGGATTAGTGGACAGAATGTGTTCTGAAGAAGGGAAACAAAAGACAACCTAAAATAAGCACAAAAGATTAAATTAGAAGAGAAACAGATAAATTAGAATCCCACCAAAATGGAAATGATGATAAAATTAAAAACTAGTTCCTTAAAAAGATTAATCAAATTAATGAGTCTTTCACCAATCTAATTAAAAAGAAAAAAGGCTGAAAAGAATTCATTCAACAAAATAGCCAACAAACAAGTTAAATAACAACACAAGGCAGAAGAAATAAAAAAGAAAAATCAAAATCTACTATGCATAGTTATATGTTATATGTTAACGAAAGTGAGAACACAAAAGAAATGGAAGGATAATTTTAAAAAAATATGTAAAACTTTCAAACTAACAAAAGATCAATGAACTTTGAAAGAAAACAATAATAGACTGTATGTACCTTAAAATTTGAAAATCATATGTAATAAGTACATACTAGAAACTTTAGAAAAAAAAATATGACCAAGGAAGGATGCCTACTCTCTTCACTACAATTCAATACACTCTTGAAAACGTTACTAATAAAACTAGGATGAGAATTACTGATATGATAATTTACTTAGGCAACTCTAGGAAATCAGAAAAGATAACAATCAAGAAATTAGGTTTATCATAGTTGCAAGTTATAAAAGAAATTCTTTACAAAAACAGCATTTGTAAATAATAATAATACAATGCAAGAGGCAATGAGATGGGAAATTCCACTTCAAATAACTATAAAATGTGTAAAATATTTGAGGATCAATCCATTAAATGATTATTCTCATGTTGCCAAGATGACCTGAAGAAAAAGGACCATATTGGGAGGTACCCAAAAAGTCTCAGAAAACCATGGAAAGAAATGCTATAGGTAGAAATTTCCCCACTGAAGTCAAATCGTGAACTATTGTTGTCATAAATATTTCTCTTCAAAATAATGTTTTAGAATACATAGACAATATACAAAATAAGACATAGACAATTATGATGTATGTTAAGAATCATCAAGACATTCAGAAACCTGAGATTCATGGACTTGGATCTATAGAAAAATCTTTTGTGGTTAGGACCAGCAACACCCCCTCCAGGAGTCTGGGCAACATTTTGATGAGTACATTCATGTTATGTTTCATTAAAAGAAAATAAAGGATAATTGAATGCTTATCACTGTGATTACATTTCATCTTCTCCCCACCAGAATCTTAGTCTCTGCTACTGTAATGACTCTGAGCTTTGATAAAAATCACTTTATTACTATTTTTAATTTAAGTGTACCTTGTTACTAGTTTTAAAATATTTGATATAAAAATAAATATTTTGCTCTTTATTGAAGATTTTACTTCATGAACTGAAAAAAATTGAAATGAAGGTAAAATAATTGAAAGATCACCTGAAAGGCAATAAGGAGACATATTGATAATGAATAAATTATTAAGGAAAATCCTACCAGATGATGTAATTACTCAAATTCATGAGATTGTCTAGAAATATAAAGACAGAAAAGATACCAAAAGTCTATGTGCTTCACTGGAATTCTCATGATGTCAGGGGAAAGCAGAGTAAGCAGGTCCTCAGCACAAGTAGTGGTTGTGACTGTGTGAACAGCACGGGTTGGTCAGGATATCTATAGATTATAATTTTCATCAATGAATCACATCAATGTGATCATGTATATTTTTGAGTATTGAAGAATTTAATGTAAATGTTTATGCATATATGTGTACATTAACATACACATACATACATTTATACACAAGTGTTAAATTTATTTACTTTTAATTTTTTTAAATTTTTGGGACTCAGTTCTTTGGGTTGAGAGGAAACTTTCAACTCTATTAGCTATAGCAAAATTCATTGTCATGATTCTAAAATCCCCTACTTAGAATTGCAGGGAACTGAGTCAAACCTCCTTATTTTACAGATGAGTAAACTGAGGGTCAGAGAGATTAAGTCAATGAACTAATTAGTTTAAGAAGGATAACTTGAATGTTGGTCTTTTGAAATTCTAAGTTATTTATTTTTAGTTTTCAACATTCATTTCCACAAGATTTTGAGTTTCAAATTTTCTCCCCAACTCTTTCCTCCATCCACCCCAAGACATCATGCATTTTGATTATCCTTCCCCCAGTTTGCCCTCCCTTCTACACACCCCACCCTTCTCTTATCCCCATCCTCTCTATTCTCTTGGAGGACAAGATAGATTTCTATACTCCATTGCCTGTATATCTTATTTCCCAGTCTCATGTGAAAACAATTTTTAACATTCATTTTTAGAACTTTGTGTTCTAAATTCTCTCCCTTCTTCCCTCCTCACCCATCCCCACTGAGAAGGCAAGCAATTCAATATGTTCTACATGTGCAATTATGCCAAAGACTTCCAAAAAATTCATATTGTGGTAGACTATATTTCCCTCCATCCTATCCTGCCCCACATTTAGTCTATTCTCTTTTTGAATCTATCCTTTCTCAAAAGTGTTTAATTCTAATTACTCCCTTCTCTCATTTGTCTTCCCTTCTATCATACTCCGTCTCCTGGCTTATCCACTTCTCCCCTACTTTCCTGTAGTGAAAGATAGAGTTTCATAGCAAATTCACTATGCATGTTATTCTCTCCTTAAGCCAAATGTGATGAGAGTAAGGTTTACTTTCTCCCTTTCACCTCTCCTCTCTTCCCTTCCACTGAAAAAGCTTTGTCTTGCCTCTTTTATGTGAGTGATAATTTGCCCCATTCTATTTTTCCCTTTCTCTTCCCAATATATTCCTCTCTCACCCCTTAATTTTTTTAGATATCATCCCTCCCTTTTCAAGTCACCCTGTGCCCTCTGTCTGTATTGTATGTATATAATCCCTCCAACTATACTAGTACTGAGAAAAATCTCAAGAGTTATAAATATTATCTTTCCATGGAGGAATTTTAACAGTTCAACTCCTTCCTGTTTACCTTTCCATGCTTCTCATTATTCTTGTGTTTGAAAATTTTTTATTCAGCTCTGGTCTTTTCATCCAGCATATTCAAAAGTCCTCTATTTCATTGAGTGACCATTTTTTCCCCCAAAGTATTATACTCATTGTTGTTGGGTGATTCTTGGTTTTAATCCTAGTTCCTTTGACCTCTGGAATACCACATTCCAAGCCCTATGATCCCTTAATGTAGAAGCTGCTAGATCTTGTGTTATCCTGATTGTATTTCCACAGTACTCAAATTGTTTCTTTCTGACTGCTTATAATACTTTTCTACTTGACCTGAAAGCTTTGGAATTTGGCTGCAATGTTCCTAGGAGTTTTCCTTTTGGTATCTCTTTCAGGAGGTGATTAGTGGATTCTTTTAATATTTGTTTTACCTCTGGTCCTAGAAATCAGGGCAGTTTTCTTGATAATTTCTTTAAAGATGATGTCTAGGCTCTTTTTTTTTTATTATGGATTTCAGGTAGTCCCATAATTTTTAAATTGTCTCTCCTTGATCTATTTTCCAGGTCAGTTGTTTTTCCAATGGGATATTTCACATTGTCTGCTATTTTTTCATTCCTTTGCTTTTGTCTTGTAATTTCTTGATTTTTCATAGTTATTATCTTCTTATTTGCTTCATTCTAGGCTTTAAGAAATTATTTTATTCAGTGAGTGTTTGGGCTTCTTTTTCCTCTGGGAAGTTCTTTTTAGGGCATTCTTCTCTTCATTGTTTTTTTGGATCTCTTTTCTCATTTGGGTTAGTCTATTTTTTACAGTGTCATTGTCTTCAGTAATTTTTGGGGTCTCCTTTAGCAAGCAGTTGACTCATTTTTCATAATTTTCTTGCATCACTCTCATTTCTCTTCCCAATTTTTGCTCTACTTTTCTTTCTTGATTTTCAAAATTCTTTTTGAGCTCTTTCATGGCCTGAGACCAATTCATATATTTCTTGGAGGCTTTGGATGGAAGAACTTTGGCATTGTTGTCTTCTGGTTGCATGTTTTGGTTTTCCTTGTCACCAAAGTAAGATTCTAGAGTCTGATTTTTTTTTTTTTGGCTTTTGCTCATTCCTGGAGCCATTTACTTGATTTTTGAGATTTTCGTCAAGGTAGATCTCTGCTTCCAGTGGGGGTGAGGGGGTGTACAGTCAGTCACTCAATTCCCCCAAAATCTGTGGGTCTAGAAATACAGAAACAGTCATTGTCTCTGTCCCTGATGGTACTGTGGCTGCTGCTGGTTCCTCTGCCCCCTTCCCCCTCTGCTGCCCTGGGGCTGGGGCCATACCACTCCACTCTTTCACACTGGACACACAAGCTTTATCCACTGACTTTCCAATTTGTCCATGGCATTTTGGGGTCCTGAAGTCTGGAAACTGCCACAGATATGAGAGATTCAGCTTCTCAGAGGCCTACTCAGGTCTTGTCTGTGCTGATGTGAACCACGCTGGACTGTCCCCTGCCTCCCAGGTGGCTCAATAGACACTTTCTAGTAACCTTCCAGGCTATCTTGGGCTGGAGATTTGCCTCACTTCATCATCCTGTGGGTTCTTCAGCTCCAGAATTTGTTTAGAGTTCTTTTTTACAGGTATTTGGCTGGGCTTGGGGGACAGTGTTGTACAGAGTGCATGCTGTTACTCAACTATCTTTAGAACATTAATCTTTCAGATTCCAAGTTTAGGTTTATAGCCACTATATCATTTTATCATTCTGATAGATGATGGTGATGATGATGATGATGATGATGATGATGCTGATTGCGATAAAGAAATTAATGTGATGTTAATTCCATACTGGATTTGAGGATATAATCAGAAATATATCATGAGCCCTTACTTCATTACTTTACTGCTTTTAAATGTAAAATTGCCAGATGTTTCTGATTTTTTTTATTTACTTTGTCAAGGGCATTTTTAAAAAATATCCCATACTTAGATTATCTGTAACTGTTCCTTATCAGTCTTTTAAAAGAGGACTAAGGCATAAAGATTGGGGCTCAATAATTTTTTCAAATACCCAGACTTTCACATTTCTTTCATAGAAGAGATCAAGCCAGATGCAAGAAGTTGCTCATAGTTGCAGAATTTTATTTAAAAGTCAAGAGGATAGAGGGCAATATCTCATTATTTTTCTGCACTTCAAAAGGTTTGACAAACATCATTAATTAGAAATATAATGTCTGCTATTTGTGGTTTCATTATGCTATTTTTTAATTATTTCATTCACAAATTGTATAACATTTTTTCAGATAATATTTTATTTCTTCCATTAGTTGTAAAGATAGTTTTCGACTTTAACTTTTATAAGATTTTGAGTTCCAAATCTCATTCCCTCCTTCTTAAGATAGCAAGCAATCTGGTTATGTATGTGCAATCATATTAAACATATCTCCACATTAGTTGCATTATAAAAGAAAAATCAGAACATAAGGGAAAAGTCATGACAAAGAAAAGAAACCCGAAAAAGTAAAAATAGTATGCTTTAATTTGCATTCAAACTCCACAGTTCTTTCTTTGGATGTGGATAGTATTTTCCATCATGTGTCTTTCGGAATTGTCTTGGATCATTATATTGCTGAGAAGAACCAAGTTTTTCATTGTTGATCATCACACAGTGTTTCTGTTATGATGTCCAGTGTTCTTTTCCTTCTGCTCACTTCAGCATCTGTTCATGCAAGTTTTTCCAGGTTTTATTTTTTTCCCAAAATCTACCTGCTCATCATTTCTTATAACAGAATAATATTCTATTACTTATAGAATACTATTATAGTATTCTATTACTAATTAATTACTAATAGTAATACTATTACTAGTAGTATTCATATACTACAACTTTCAGCCATTCTAAAATTAACAGTTATTCCCTCTAATTGCAATTCCTGCTATAAGTATTCTTGTGCATGCAGATCATTTTCCCTTAATTGTATAATTTTTATTGGATTAACAAAGCAAACAGTATTTTTTCCTAATTATTTGGCAGCTGTAAGAAATCTATTTAGTCAAAGGCAATCCCTTAGCACAGTTTACTCCATTGTGTATACAAACCATTTAAAATAATATTATTTAATTTCTTGAACATCTGACTTTATTTCTTTCAAGCATAGAATAAGTGGCTATAAGAAATTTTTTTCTATGGGGTTATTATCTGTACATAATGCATAAAACGTTTTTGTGTCTAGGTGTCCATTTGAGAGGTATCACTTAGATGGTGTCTGCTTGTTAGTCTGCTGACAGGGAGGTAGATACTTCTTATGTCATTTCTTTATTAAGGCTAGTGTTGATATGTTTTAATATAGCTGTATCATTATTTAAGGAGGAAGGCATGGCAAATAAAGAAGACTGAAGTTGACTCCACAGTTGGGTCTCAGTGGGAATAAGAGGATTTGGATAAGGTCTAAGTTTAGTTTTAGTCTGGGAACATAGAAGGTTAAAAAAGAAGAACAACTGCTTATGGACATGGCATTTTTTGAGGGGGGGCTGAGTGTCCCCAACTAACCAAGGCTAAAAGTGCAGGAGCTATGTATTAGCCCAGTCCCATAACTGATTGGCATAAGATTGTTGACCTATTATGTTTTTTATTTGAACTGCTTTTCCTCTCCTTAGCCATGCTGGTGCTCTCTCTACTCCTGGGGTCTCACTAGTTTTATATCAGACTTAGTGGGTATAGTCAGCAGGCTCAACCCTCTGCAGCTCAGGACACCTGAGCTCAAATTGTCTTTGAGTCTCAGATTTTCAGATGACTGGGGATGCAGGGGTGTATCACCCCAAATGGGTTTCTATGTATCTTTATGTACTTACTGATTTTATTAATTCAATTATTAGTGGTGTGTTCTATATTTCTATGATTCTGAAGGATCTCACCTGAAATGTTTAAATGAATATGATTACAGTAAGTTGAATTTCTTTTGTCTCTTATGAATTAATCATTGAGTGATGGGTTCACAGACTTGGAAAGGATATTAACGATGAGTTATCCCAACTAGGAAGAAATTTTCCCCACAAGTAGACATTGCCCTCCTAGTGCCATACTTCTAGAGCTCAGGGAATTCATTCCAGTTTTTCTAATGGCTTAGAAGTTTCTTCACAGAGAAAGTCAAAATTTTCCTCCTTTGAAATATTTGGAAAAACTATCAGGCCTTTGCAAATACTTTTTCCTCCAATTGAATAAGAATGTCCCTTGCACTTTAATAAATTTTGATGGGGAAAAGTAATGAAGATAAAAAATTATTTTATGGTATTTAAACTTCAGAACTAAATGTTCCTTAGATTTGCTTTCTCACAGATTTGGGGAAATAACTGCTATTTAAACATTTCCTAAATGACCCTAAATAGGACAGTTAGTGTGTATATTATTTTGCATTTCCCCAGGTGGATTGGAAAAGCATTTACTTCACCTATTTAATAAAAAGGCATGTGAAACATATATAAAATTGAGAAATTTGTCCCATTTGAATTTCTATGTGCTTTTCCTTCTGTTATGAAGGTCAGGGCAGTAAGAAGGCTGAAAATTCTCTGGGTTACAGCATAAAGCTTCTTTGACCTCCTGGGACTGTTTCATTTAGCAGTTGGTGATGCTGTGGAGCAATGCTTATAACTCCAACTTAGTCTTTTATGTAATATAATATATATTTTTAAATCGATTGCAATTTTTTTTTTAGCATTTTGGGGGCTGTCGGTGGTCTGTTTTTCAGACTAAATAGACCAACTGCTGCTACTAAAAGAGTTTATTCAACCACCCACACTCTGAAGCACAACCTCCCTCTCCCTGTGTTTCCCTGAAGTAGCAGTCAGCAAGGCCTGTAGAGTAATAAATGTGAGCGGACGCAAAACTCAGAAAAATGTCACAGCATGATCTTCAGAGCCACCAGTGCCCCCATTCAATCAATGCTCAACTGCATGATGCACCCCGAAACTTAAATGAAAAGTCCAGGATTCATGGCCAAAAATAAAAACTCCCTACCTGTGCTTCCTGTGGGATTGACTGAAGTCCTCTTGTTTCTGTGAGACTGTTAGCCTCACTCTTGTGCTGACCTAGAGGGCAATGAAAAGGGCACAAATTTAATATTCCCTAGGAAAGAAAGCCCAGAATAAGAAGTAGATAAAGCTGTCTTAAAAAGAGCATGAACATTAATATAAAAATGTGGGAAAATAGACAGACAGCCAAGTGACAGAATAAGTTATGTCTGATTCTGTCTACTGGGGAATCTTCTTATGATTTTCTACAGTTTAATAATAACCTCTGAGGCTATTAACAAACACTTGGCCCAGAGAAATGTTTACTTTCTATATCTTTCAGTCAATAGTATGGATTTGAAGAATTGGTCTGGCGTAAATTATGTAAAAGCCTGCTTATTTGTTTTACATATTTTCATCAAGGATGCCCTCAGTCGGTGAATAGGTCCATTTATATGTATATATATATATATCAGTACATATATGTACACAAGCATTCAGAAGCAGAGCTATATACTGGAGTACTGGTATCTAGTTCTACACATATGCAAACACATACAGTTCTATACTATACATGAATACACAAGAATACATTCTTTACATTAATGAGATATTATATGGATTTACTTAGATAAGATGTTATGCAGATTTAATATTTAATATTTAAATATTAGTATTAATTATTAAATTAATATTTATTATTCAAATATTAGTATTTTTGTTTAGTTTATTTTTTAATTTAAAACTTTGAGCATGGGTTATAAAGAAACCAAGAATTAAGATTTCATCTACATTTCTGTATATAAGTTTAAGTATGTGGGATAAGTAAGATAGACTATCAGTCCTCTTGGAATAGGGTGAGACATATCTAGAAGTGGAAGAGAGAAGGGAAATCACTAGAATATAAAGATGATCATTAACAAGTTTAGGTGAAGGGATCTGTAATCAAGGAATTACAGATCTTAAAAATGTCAGGGAAAAAGCAAAAGGAATTGTAGGAAACTATTACTGAAATCAATCATAAAGTACTTATTAAACACCTATTATATGCCAGGAACACAGATTAATTACAAATGCAAACATGCCACTGATAATTGTTTAAAATTTTTAGAATTACCTCAGAATTGAAGGGTGAACTTGAAGTTAACTACAGTCAACTTTTCATCATCCAGAGTGATTGCACTGTACTTACCATATACTTCACTCAGGCTACAATAACTAAATAGGAAACCCTTCCCCAAAATCTTTTATATAGGCAGGTTAATACAGAACCTGCTTACGAATGTACAGGAAAATGTGATCTGTTCTTTCCCGAGGGAAGTCCATTCACCATTTCCATAGTTCTACTGTAAGGAATCTTTCCCTTATACAAAGCTGAAATCTCTCTCTTTACGTAATCTCCTTATTGCTTTTAGGCCATGTTTCTATGGCCAAAAACTTTCAGTCCTTTTCCAAATAACAGTCCATTAAACACTTGGCTAAAAATTACCATATGAACCCTAACTTTTTTCTTTTTCACATTAACACTTCCTACTTCTTGGGGTGGAGCCAAGATGGCTGAGTAGAAGTAGAGACCTGCTACATATCTCCCCCAAACACCTCAAGAAACCTGTAAAAATGACTCTAAACAAATTGTAGAGCAGTATAAACCACAAAATGATAGACTGAATCAAATTTCCAGTCCAAAACAATATGGAAGATCAATGGAAAGGGTCTATTGCAACAGACTGGGAACAGAGCACAGTTTGATGAGGGCCACAGCAGTACAGACTGAGCAGGAGCAGGTCTTAGGGGACTGAATCACTGGTGACTGTGGTGGATTCCAGACTTCACAACCCACAAATGCTAAAGACAGCTTCAAAGGTCAGTGGGAATAGTCTCTCACCTGACTGAGAGGGGAGCTTGGTCTGACCCAAGCCCCAGCTCCTGCCTCAACACCTGGGCATCTGCATCCACTCCTGAAACAGAGGCTGTTTCTGGTGCTCAAAAGTCAAGAAATTGACTGGGAAAATGAGAAAACAATGCAAAAAGCAACAGACTATAAATTCTTTTCTTTTAAATTTTAATTAATTAATTAATTTAACTTTTTACATTCATTTTCACAAAATTTTGGGTTCCAAATTTTCTCTCCATTTGTCTCCTCCCTCCCCCACTACAACAAGCATTCTAATTTACCCTATCACCAATCTGCCCTCTCTTCTATCATCCCTCCCTTCCCTTGTCCCCATCTTTTCTTTTGTCCTGTAGGGCCAGATAACTTTCTATTCCCCATTACCTGTATTTCTTATTTCCTAATAGCAAGAACAATACTAGACAGTTTTTCTTAAAACTTTGAGTTCCAAATGCTCCCCATCCCTCCCTCCCCACCCATTCCCTTTGGGAAGGCAGGCAATTCAATATAGGCCATATCTGTGTAGTTTTGCAAATGACTTTGATAACAGTCGTATTATGTAAGACTAAGTGTATTTCCCTCCATCCTATCCTGCCCCCCATTGCTTCTATTCTCTCTTTTGATCCTGTCCCTCCCCAAGAGTGCTGATTTCAAATTGCTCCCTCCTCCCATTGCCCTCCTTTCCATTATCCCCCCACCCTGCTTATCCCCTTCTCCCCCACTTTCCTGTATTGTAAGATAGGTTTTCATACCAAAATGAGTGTGTATTTTATTCCTTTCTTTAGTCGAATGTGATGAGAGTAAACTTCATGTTTTTCTCTCAGCTCCCCTCTTTTTCCCTCCACTAAAAAGTCTCCTGCCTGCTTCTTCTATGAGAGATAATTAGCCCCATTCCATTTCTCCCTCTCTCTTCCCAATACATTTCTCTCTCACCGTTTACCTTCATTTTTTTAAGATATGATCCCATCCTATTCAATTCACTCTGTGCTCTCTGTGTGTGCTTGTGTGTGTGTGTATGTGTGTGTGTGTGTAATCCCACCAATCCTACCCAGATACTGAAAAGTATCAAGAGTTACAAATATTGTCTTTCCATGTAGAATATAAACAGTTCAACTTTAATAAGTCCCTTATGACTTCTCTTTGCTGTTTACTTTGTCATGCTTCTTCTCATTCTTGTGTTTAAAAGTCCAATTTTCTTTTCAGCTCTGGTCTTTTTATCAAGAATGCTTGAAAGTCCTCTATTTCATTGAAAGATCATTTTTTCCCCTGAAGTATTATATTCAGTTTTGCTGGGTAGGAGATTCTTGGATTTAGTCCTAGTTCCTTTGACTTCTGGAATATCCTATTCCATGCCCTTCGGTTCCTTAATGTAGAAGCTGCTAGATCTTGTGTTATCCTGATTGTATTTCCACAATACTGGAAGTGTTTCTTTCTAGATGCTTGCAATATTTTCTCCTTGAACAGGGAACTCTGGAATTTGATCACAGTGTTCCTAGGAGTTTCTCTTTTGGGATCTTTTTCAGGTGGTGATCGATGGATTCCTTCAATACTTATTTTGCCCTCTGGTTCTAGAATCAGGGCAGTTTTCCTTGATAATTTCATGGAAGATGATGTCTAGGCTCTTTTTTTGATCACGGCTTTCAGGTAGTCCCATAATTTTTTAAATTGTCTCTCCTGGGTCTATTTTCCAGGTCAGTTATTTTTCCAATGAGATATTTCATATTCTCTGCCATTTTTTCATTCTTTTGGTTTTGTTTGGTGATTTCTTAGTTTCTCAGAAAGTTATCAGCCTCCATCTGTTCCATTCTAATTTTGAAAGAACTATTTTCTTCAGTGAGCTTTTGAACCTCCTTTTCCATTTGGCTAATTCTACTTTTGAAAGCATTCTTCTCCTCATTGTCTTTTTGAACCTCTTTTGACAATTTTTAGCCTATTTTTCAAGGTGTTATTTGCTTCAGCATTTTTCTGGGTCTCCTTTAGCAAGGTATTGACCCATTTTTCATGCTTTTATTACACCTCTCTCATTTCTCTTCCCAGTTTTTCCTCCACCTGTCTAACTTGATTTTCAAAATCCTTTTTGAGCTCTTCCATGGCCTGAGCCCATTGGATATCTATTTCAGATGTTTGGGATACAGAAGCCTTGACTTCTATGTCTTTCCCTGATTGTAAGCATTGTTCTTCCTCATCAGAAAGGAAAGGAGGAAATATCTTTTCACCAAGAAAGTAGCCTTCTGTGGTCTTATTTTTTTTTCCCTTTTCTGGGCATTTTCCCAACCAGTTACTTGACTTCTGAGATTCCTTTCCACACCCAGCTTGTCTCCAGATCTGCCTAGCTAGTGCTTGGGGGTCTGAGATTCAAACGCTGCTTCCTAGCCTCATGGCTTTCAGAGGGGACAGGGCTGCTATTCAATGTAAGATTAAATTCAGGTGCTCAGGTGGGGGCAGGGCCACCTCACAGACTCAGTTACCTCAGGGGCTTTATGTGGAGACCTTCAACAATGGATCTGGGCTCCTGTTTGCTTTGGGAGCTCCTGTCAGCTTCTGCCTCCTGAGGGCACCTGAGTTATGGAGACACCCTGCTCTCCTCTCTGGCCAGCCAAACAGGCCCTCTCACTGACCTTTGTGCCCGTGGGTGGAGGGAACCACACAGCCACTGGAGATTCCATCCCTGAAGCCAGCCCAGATCTGCTACTCCCGGGTCCACACGGTCAGGGCAGGACTGGGCTCCACTCTGGGTTTGGTGCGCAATGGACCCCTGGTGTTGCTTTTTCTGGTCTCTCTGGAATAGAAATCTCCTCCACTCCATTTTTCCATGGCTTCCTCTGCTCCATAACTTGTTGGGAGTTCCTCCTTACAGGTATTTTATAGGCTATGGGTTCAGGAGCTTGTGTATGTGTGTTTTTCTACTCTGCCATCTTGGCTTCTCCACCCTAAGTTCTTAACTTCTTGGTGAGGAGGTATTTTCTTAGGTAATGGGTGAAGAGGAAGATCAAAACATACAGCCAGAAGAAGACAACAAGGCTAAAGCTCTTGCATCCAAAGCCTCTAAGAAAAAATATGAAGTGGTCTTAGATCATGGAAGAGTTCAAAAAAGGATTTTGAAAGTAAACTAAGAGAACTAGAACAAAAGTTGGGAAGAGAAATGAGAGTGATGCAAAATGTCATGAAAAATGAGTCAACATCTTGCTAAAGGAAACCAAAAAAAAATGGTAAAGAAAATATCACCTTTAAAATTAGACTAACTCAAATGGCAAGAGAGATCCAAAAAGTCAACAAGGAGAAGAATGCCTTAAAAAGAGTTGTCTAAATGGAAAAAAAAATGTTGCAAATGCTTACTGAAGGAAAGAATTTTTTAAAAATTAGAATGGAGCAAATGGAAACTAATGCCTTTATGAGAAATCAAGAAATTATTAAACAAAACCAAGGGAATTAAAATATAGATGACAATGTGATTTTTCTCATTGGAAAAATAGCTAACCAGGAAAATGGATCCAGGAGAGATAACTTTAAAAACTCTTGGATTACCTGAAAGACATGATTTACAAAACAGCCTAGACATCATGTTTCAAGAAATTATAAAGAAAAACTGCCCTGTTATTCTAGGACTACAGGGTGAAATAGAAATGGGAAGAATCCAACAGTCATCTCCTGAAGGAGATCCCAAAAGGAAAACTCCTAGCAATGGTATAGCCAAATTCCAGAGTTCCTAGGTCAAGGAGAAAATATTGTAAACAGTAAGAAAGAAACCACTCAAGGATTGTGGAAACACCATCAGGATAACACAAGACTTAGCAGCTTCTACACTAAGGGGTCAGAGGGCTTGCATTATGATATTCTAGAGATCAAAGGAAATAGGAATAAAACCAAGAATCACCTACCTAGAAAAACAGTATAATACATCAGGGGAAAAAATAGACAGTCATTGAAATTGAGGACTTCCAATCATTCTTGTTGAAAATACCAGAGCTGAATAGAAAAATTACTTTTAAACACAAAAATCAAGTGAAGCATGAAAAGGTAAACAGGAAAGACAACCCATAAGGGACTTATTCAGGTTGAACTGCTTGCATTCCTCCGTGGAAACTTGACGTTTGTAATTCATGGGACCTTTCTCAGGAGTAGGATAGTTTAAAAAATGCCAAGGAACAGTGAATATGTTGTTTGTTGCCTGACAACTCCAGAAGAGATGCCATGAACAGAACAGAGGTCTGTACACAATGTTTGTAGATCTGGCCAAGGTATCCCAACCCTTGAGAAACAGTGCTTATTAACAAAATATTTAGGCCTTCCTACAGATCTTCCCTAATCAAGCTCCCTTTAATGGCCTTATGGAATGCTGGATCAAGGGAAGAAGATTTTTTTTAGCACAATAGAAAATGGTCTGCTTCATTCTACGATCCAATTCTACAGTTCTTTCTCAGGATGTGGAAGGCATTTTGCCTCAAGAGGCCATTGGGAGTTTTTTAGACCTTGAATTTCCGTGAAGGCTAAGTCTACCAGAGAAATTCCTTTCACATTGTGGTTGTTGCTATGTACAACTTTCTCCTGGTTCTACTCCTTTCACTCAGCATCAGTTCATGTAAGTCCTTCCAGGCCTTTCTGAAGTCTTCTTGTTCCTCATTTCTCATAGCACAATAGTATTCCATTACATTCACGTACCATAACTTGTTTAGCCATTCCTCAATTGATGAACATCCCCTTGATTTCCAGTTCTTGGCCACCATAAATAAAACTGTTTTAAATATTTTTGTACATGTGGAGCCATATCCCATTTTTTATGATATCTTTGGGATACAGTCCTAGAAATGATGGTCAAAGGGTATGAATATTTTTGCAGCCCTTTGGGCATAGTTCAAAATTGCTCTCCAGAGTGATTGGATCAGCTCACACCTCCACTAACAATGAATTAGTGTTCCAACTCTCCCACATCTTCTTCAACAGTTATCATCTTCCTGTTTTTGTTATATTAGCCAATCTAATAGATGTGATGTGATATCTCGGAGTTGTTTTGATTTGCATCTCTCTAGTCAATAGTGATTTGGAGCATTTTTTCATATGACTATGGATAACTTTAATTTCTAAGAAAAGAAGATTCTGAAGATCTTCAATATTAAAAAAGATCATTTGATTAAATTAATTTATAAATTTTTATAAAATAATGTGTCCCAGAAACAGTGTTTGGTACTGGCAAAACAAAGAAATGAAACAGTCCCTTCAAAGATATAAAAAGAAATCTACTGATATGGTCTGACCAGCAGGGTCAGATCTGACATTTTTAGGGATGTAAGCTTGTGCATAGTTCTCATTGTTAGCAGTTTTCCCTTATAGAAAACCTAATCTACATCTCTCAGCTATTGCTACCCATTTTTACTATGTCTGGCCTTGGAGACAGGTAGGATAAGTCTAAGCACACTTACTTGTGTATTTATGTGTATCTGACTGTCTGTGTATATACATATATGCATACATACATATATACACATATATGTGTATACACATACCTAAGTATGTATTTGTGTATCTCTTCCAATCCTTTGAGAAAACCATCATGACCCTTTTAAGCTTGATCTCTTCTGCATTAAAAAACTCATAATTCCTTCTAACGATTCTGTACCATTCTGATCTTTCTTCTCTGAACAATTTTTGTAACTTTGTTATGGGAGATATTACAAAATTCTAAGAGAACAAAATATAAAGGAAACATTGTTAGTAGGTAAGGGGGGAAATTTAGCATAGTTATGTGGCCACAAGTTTCTGGTAATTCTATTGAATCTTATCTCACACATACACATGCCCATTCCATTATTACTATATTCTCAAATTAATGTCTCATTGTTGCCCTCTTTTTCAAAGAATTTTGCATATCAATTTACTTGTTGATATACAAATTTGCTATCAGGGCAGTTCTTGGTACTACAATGGAAAGAACTGCTAAAAACAAATATACCCTGTGAAATATTTTAGGGACAGAACTCCCATTACTTTGGGATTCTTTCAGAATCATATATATATATATATATATATATATATATATATATATATATATATATATATATATATATATATATATATATATGCCTTGTAATAAGATAAAATCTTTCCCTGTTGTCGCAGAAGTTGAAGAGATAGAAAATAATTTAGTATCAAACAGATCATGGAAAGAAAACAATGACAATTTGCTATGCAAAAGCTTTATGAAGCATGTGTACACTTAATAGCATCTAATAGGTATGAATAATTGGTATTAAAAGATCATTCATAAATCAGACAAGGTAGAGGCAAGATGATGAAATAGAAAGATGCACCTGTTCTAGCTTTCTTCTCATAACCCATAAAATGCCTGTAAAAAATGACTCTAAATAAATTCTAGAGCAGCAGAAGCCACAAAATGACAGAGTTAAAGAGGTTTCTAGCCCAAAAGAGCCTTGAAGGCTGACAGGAAGGGTCTTTCACACTAAGCTAGGGGTGGAGCACAGCCCAGCTTGGGCCACGCAGCACAGACAGGACTGGAGCAGACTTCATGGTGAGGAATCATGGGTAGCTACTGTAGGTCTCAGATTTCTCAACTCAATAATGCCAAAGACAGTTTCAAAGGTCAGTAAGAAATCTCTTTCACCTGAGTGAGAAGGTAGTGAATTCTGGCCCCAACCCTGACCCTAGGGCATCAGGAGCTACTGAAATAGCAATGTCCACTTTTGGAGCTCTCAAACCTAAAGACCCTGGGGGAATTGAGTGGCCAATATGAGTCTCAATCCTGAATGGTAGTCCTGGGATGAGGAGGAGTACTGGTGTGGTGGAACTGATGGAGGATCTGAAGAGGGAGTCCTACTCACAGATCCTGAGCAGAAAAGAGGTCTTGTTGTTGCTCCCAGACCAGAGCACAGTACAGGAGAGGAGTAAACTCCTCTCCCTTGATTGTGCCACCTTGGGGAAACTGAGAACTTACAAGTCCTTAGAATTTACCTTCCATTTGACAAAGGGCTCAAAAGTAAATTAATTGACTGGGAAAATGCCCCAAAAAGGGAAAAAATATAAGACTATAGAAGGCTATTTTCTTGGTGAAAAGGTATTTTTTTCATCCTTTCAGAAGGAGGAGCAAAGCATATCATCAGAGGAAAACATCAAAATCAGGACCTCTATATCCAAAACCTCCAAAAAATATGCAGTGGTCTCAGGTCATAGAAGAGCTTGATTTGAAAATCAAGAAAGAGAGGTGGAGGAAAAATTGGGAAGAGAAATGATTGTGATGCAATAAAATCATGAAAAACAAGTCAACAGCTTGCTAAAGGAGAACCCAAAAATGTGGAAGAAAATAACACCTTTGAGAATAGACTAACCAAGTGGAAAAAGAGGTCCAAAAAGCCAAGGAGAAGAATGCTTTAAAAAGCAGAATTAGTCAAATGGAAAAGGAGCTTCAAAAGCTCACTGAAGAAAATAATTCTTTAAAAATTAGAATGGAACAGATGGAAGCTAATGATTTTATGAGAAATCAAGAAATTTTAAAATAAAAGTAAAAGATTGAAAAAAAATAAAACACAATGTGAAATATTTCATTGGAAGAACAAGTGACCTGGAGATATAACTGTATATATTATGGAGAAATAATTGAAAAATTTTGCATCTACTTGAAAATGGTAATCAAAAAAGAGCCTAGACATCATGTTCTAAGAAATTATCAAAGAAAACTACCCTGATATTCTAGACCCAGAGGGTAAAATAGAGACAAAAAGAATTCATGGATCACCTCCTGAAGGAGATCCCTCCAAAAAAATACCTTGGAATATTATAGAGAAATTCCAGATTTCTCAGGTCAAGGAGAAAATATTACAAGCAACCAGAAAGAAACAATTCAAGTATTGTTGAAATACAATCAGGATAACACAGGATTTAGCACCTTCTACCCTAAAGGATAAAAGAGTTGGAATACGATATTCCAGATGTCAAAGGAGATAGGATTAAAACCGAGAATTACCTACCTATTAAAATTGAGTTTAGTACCTCAGGGGAAACAAAATAGAATTTCAATAAAATAGATGACTTTCAAGCATTATTGTTGAAAGGACAAGAGGTGAACAGAAAATTTGACTTTCAAATACAAGACTCAAGAGAAACATGAAAAGGTAAACAAGAAAGGGAAGCCTTAAGGAACTCATTAAAGTTGAACTGTTTACATTTTCACATGGAAAGGTATTATTTGTAACTCATGAGACCTTTTTCAGTATTAGGGTAGTTAGAGGGACTATATATATATGAGTGTGTGTGTGTGTGTGTGTATGTGTGTGTGTGTGTGTATATATATATATATATACACACACACACATTATATATGTGTATGTGTATGGTTATGTATGCATGTGTATATTATATATGTGTAGGTATGCATATGTACTTGTGTATGTGCATATGTATGTGTTTATATATGCATAGACAGAGGGCGCAGGGTGAGCTGAATAAGAAGGGAGAGTAGCTAAAGAAATAAATTACTGTTGAATGGAATGTACTAGAAGTAAAAGAAAGGGAGAAGTAGAATGAAGAAAATCATCTCACATACAAGAGGGAAGAAAGAGTTTCTACAATGGAGGAGAAGAGGGAGGGGGAAATGAAAGGAAATCATTGAGCCTTACTCTCAAGGAATTTGGCTTAAGGAGGGAATAACACATACTCAATTGAATATGGAAATCTATTTTATCTTGCAGAAAGGCAAAGGGGAAGGGTATAGCAGAGGGAAGATAATAGAAGGGACAGTAAACTGGGCTGAGGGAAAATCAGGAGCAAACACTATTTTGTTTGGACAGGTCAAGGGAGGAAATGCAATAAATGAAGGGAAGGATAGGACAGAGGGAAAAGTGGTCAGTTTTTTACAATATTGAAAAGAAAACATTATGGAAGTGCTTTGCATTGTTCCACCTGTATGACATATAGTGATTTTTTTTTCTCAAAGAGGGTGGATGGGGATGGAGGGAGAGAATATGGGACTCAAAAAGCTTTAAGAATGAATGTTAAAAATTGTTTCAGCATGCAACTGGAAATTAAGCTATACAGGCAATAGAGCATAGAAATATATTTTTCCTGCAAGAAAATAGAGAGGAAGGGAGATGGAAGAAGGATGGGTAATAGAAGAGAGGACAGGTTGGAGGAAGGGGTGGATGGGGTGCATGTCCTGAGGTGGGAGTGGGGAGAGATGGAGAGAAATTTTGATTTCAAATTCTTGTGGGAGTGAATGTTAAGAACTGAAAAATAAATAAATTATTTATTGAACATTAAAAAAAAGTTCAATGATGTTCAGGTCACCTGATGGAAGAAGGAAAAACAAATCAGCAAAATTTCCAGAATATCACACATCAGATCAACTAGTTATAAAGCAGATATATGGTAATTAAAATTATAGCAAGATTAAATGATAAACTTCACACAGCTGAAAACCTTCTGCTCTGATATAATACAGGTCACACGGAAAACCCCATGCCATACTGCTGTCCCTAGGCACCATATCTCATATACTGGAACAGCTTCTTTGGAGTTTTAGCTGAAGTACATTCTAATATTCCCCTCTATAACTGGGACCCACTTTGGTTCTTGTTCTTCTATCTCACAGTTTTACAGGTCATGGGAGAGCACCACACTGACCTAGCCCTGTTAGAGCAATTAAACAACTTTGTAGAAGAAGGAAATTCAACATCTCAAGATATTTGATGGGGAGTGAAATTCACATTAAACTGCAGCCAAAGGCTACATAAAGTGTTTCCAGTTGACAGGAAACCATCCAGACATGTGTCCCACATCAACTCAAAGTGGACTCTGAAATAGTCCAGCCTTAGTAGACTGGGCAGGAATAACATGCATGCTCTGTTAAAAGGATGTTGTGGTGTGGTAGAGAGGCAGAGAGTATAGAAATTAGATGCAATACTACCTTATCAGAAGGTAACTTCTGATTGTAGAAATAATTTCCTTGAGCATAGTAGAATGGAAGAGAGGATTAAAAATATAAAGCAATAAATTGACATTTGAAGAAAATCTATATAATAAATAGTACCTATGTTCAGAGCTGTCTATCTTTGCTTCCTTGTGAATCTTCCTTTCCCCTCTGTTATGCACTTTTTACTTTGTCATTTTCCCCTGTTCCCCTCTGCCACAAAAATAAGCTAAAATTAAGCTCAAGAATGCACACCAAAAACACACACACATTCATACATATATATCTATACACATCTTTATTCATACACATATATACATATACATATGTACATATGCACATATATTCAGTTACATATAACTACATATATTTTGATATCTATAAACACACTCATATATAGGCATATACATTGATAAACATTATATAAGACTGTACCCTACTTGTTTGTTCTTTGTTTCTTTGAGGATGAATGACATCATTCTTTGCAAATGTAAGGCTTCTGTATTTTTTAAGTCCACCAACTCATCATTTCCTACACCACAGCAACCTTTCCTCATAGGCTCTCTTAGGTTGTGATCACTGAATTTTCTTTTTCTAGTTCCACTTTTCCCTTTTTTTCTAACATGTGAGGACAATTTTCTGTATTTCTTGTTATTGTATCATGACTCTTTTTTGATCGTAGCTTTCAGGTAGACTGATTAGTCTTATGTTCTCTCTTCTTGATCTGTTCTCTACCTCAGTTGTGTTTTGTTGTGAGATATTTCACATTATTTTAAATTTTTTTCATTCTTTGTATTTTGGTTTAGTGTTTCCTGGTCTCTTATAACTTCACTGGCTTCCCCTTTCCCAAATCTAATTTTCAAAGAGTCATTTTCTTCTTTGAGACTCTGGATTTCCTTTTTCCAGTTGGTTAAATTTCTTTTCATAATCTTCTTGATTTTCTTGGATTGTTCTAATTTTTAAAAATTCTCAATTTCTGTCATTTTACTGTTAAAGTTTTTAAAGTACTTATATTAATTCTTTTTGGGCAGGTAATCATTTGATAATATTGTTTGGTGTAAGAGAGGCTTTATTTTCGCTTCAATATCTTTTGAAGATGAATTCTAGTCTTCTCTATTTCTATAGTAACCTTCTACTGTTGAGTTCTTTCTCCTTAACCTGCTTTTTAACAAAAAATTTGTAGTAGTTTATTATTGCATTGTTTCTAGTACTGGAGTACTGGAGATGGTGCTTCTGACTTCAGGTCCTCCTACAGTTCTTCTTTCTGGTCTCTAATCAAAACCAACAATTCCACCCTCCTTTAAGTGCCCATGGCTAGCAGTATCCTTGCCACACTGCTGCACTAACTGGATATGTGCTCATTCCTTTTCACACAGGACTATGTTTTTTCTCCTGACTCCCCACACGTCTGAGAGGTGAAAATTCTTGTACCTGGGACCAAGACTACTTCCCAACCCAGGGATTGCTGCTTGCTATTTCAGGGGAACTAACCTGGAGGTTTTAGACTTCACAGAGACTAAACCTTAGTCCTGGGATTTTTCTTCAGATCACTTCCTATTGTCCCATGAAAAGCACTGTTCTTCTCCAACTCTTATTTATTTTTACTCTTCTACGTTTACCCTGAGGTTCTATTAGTTCTTATTTATGGGGATAAATATGGAAAGCTTGGAATTTTCTTACCTACTCTGCCATTTTCCCAGAATCCTCCTAGACATCATCTTTCAAGAATTATCAAAGATGACTTTTGTTTTGTCTAACATTAGAATTTCTACCCCTGGCTTTTTTACATCAGCTGAAACATAATATATTCTGCTCCAACCTTTTATCTTTACCCTGTGAATAATTCCCTGTGTCAAATGTGTTTCTTATAAACAACATATTATTGGACTATGGTTTTTAATCCATTCTGCTATCTATCTCCATATAAAATTGCATGTTATCTCAGGTAGGGAGGAGGGAGAGAGGGGAAGAAAATCTAAGACTTATGGAAATGATTGTAGAAAACTGAAAACAAATAAATTAATATATTTTTAAAAAGAAATTATCAAGAAAAACTGCCCTGATACTCTAGAATCTAGGGTAAAATAGAATTTCAAAGTATCCACTGATCATCTCTTGAAAGAGATCCCAAAATGAAAACTTACAGGAATATTATATTCAAATTCCTGGGTTTCCAGGTCAAGGGGAAAATATTGCAGTCTGCCACTAAGAAACAATTCAAGTATTGTGGAGCTAAAGTCAGATAACATAAGATTTAGGAGCTTCTATCTTAAAGAATTAGAGGGTTTAGAATATGATATTCTGGAAGGTAAAGGAGTTAGGATTACAACCACAAATCACCTACCCAGCAAAACTGAGTATGTTTCTTCAGGGGAAAAAATGTGCATCCAATGAAATAGAGGACTTTCAAGTGTTCTTGATAAAAAAAAACTAAAGCTAAATAAAAATAATGATTTCCAAATAAAAGACTCAAGAGAAGCATGAAAATTTAGACTTGAAAGGGAAATCATAAGGAATACAATAAGGTTAAACTGTTTGCATTCCTAAGTGTAAATGTATGCTTGTAACTCATAAAAACATTCTTATTATTAGGACAGTTAGAAGGAGTGCATACATATAGACAGAAAGCATGAGTGTGATTTGAATATAAAGGAATTACATAAAAAAATAAAATTAAGGGATGAAAGAGGAATGTACTGGGAGAAAGGGAAAGGGAAAGGTATACTGGGGTAAATTCTTTCACCTCAAAAGGACAAGAAAAAGCTTTTATAGTGGAGGGGAGGAGGGGGAAGTGAGTAGGAGTCAATGATCCTTGTTCTCATCAGAATTGGTTCAGAGGGAATAACATTTCATACTCAATTGGGCATAGAAATATGTCTTACCCTACAGGAAAGTAGGAAGGGAGGGAAATAGATGGGATGGAAGATTGGGGAAAGTGGTAATCAGGAGCAAAATACTTTTGAGGAGAGGTAGGCTGAAAGGAGAGAGAAAGTAGAATGAACTGAGTGGGAATAGTATGGAGGAAAATAGCAATAGTAATTGTGAAAAAAAATTTGAAGCAAGTTTCTCTGCTAAAGGCCTCATTTCTCAAGCACAGAGAATTGAATCAAATTTATAAAAAGGCCATTTTCCAGTTGATAAATTATCAAAAGATATGAACAGTTTTCAGATGAAGTAATCAAAGCTATCAATAGCCCTATAGAAAAAAAAAAATGCTCTAACTCACTGTTAGTAGGAGAAATGCAAATTAAAACAATTCTGAGATATTACCTTATACCAATTAGATTGATTAATAGAGGAGAAAAATAAAATGATCAATGAGGAGGGGCTGTAGGAAAAATGAGACATCAGTGATCTATTGGTGGATTTGGAAACTGATTCCACAGTTCTAAAGAACAATTTGGAACTATGCCCAAAAGGTTATAAAAGCATACATATCCTTTGATTTAGCAATGTCACTATTATGTATATATTCCAAAACATGTTTTTAAAAAATGTAAAAAGACCTATCTGTAAAAATATTTATAGTAGTTCTTTTTTAGAGGCAAAAAAAAATGGAAATTGAGGGGATACCCATCAACTGGAAAATGACTAGACAAATTATCTCATGTGATTACAATGGAGTACCATTGTGCTATAAGAAATGATAAGCAGTAGGCTCTCGAAAAAAACTTGGAAAGACTTAACATGAGCTGATGCAAAGTGAAATGTGCTATGTACAAAGTAACAGCAATACTGTAATAAGATCAGCTGTGAGTGGCATATTCTCAGCAATACAATGATCTAAGACAATTCTGAAGAATTTACAATGAAAAAATAGTATCCAGTCCCCTGAGACCCCAAAATGATATCTGAATATAGGTTGAAGAATACTTTTTTTTAACGTAATTCCTCTTTTTTTTTTTAATGGGTCTATGATTTCTGTCCACTATGTGACTAATATGGAACTGCTTTGCATGACTTTAGATGTATAAACCTATATCAAATTGGCTTGCCTTCTCAATGAGGAGGTGTGGGTAGGGAGGACAGGAGAGACTTTGGAACTCAAAGTTTTAAAAACAAATGTTAAAAATGTAACTGGGGAGCAATAAAAAATGAAATCAAATTTGAAAATAAATAAAATAACTATAGGCAATTGTGGTAGCAGTCAGATTAGAATCTTTTGCTCTTTTTGTTTTGCTAAAAGTACCTTTGATTGGTAGTGGCTGTTATCCTTCACTCTTGAAGAGCACCAAAATGACATTAATGTGATAAAATCATGTTTCAATGCATCTGACTGTGGCTGCCCAGAGCAATACGAGATCCCAGAATGCTCTACCACAGATTGGGCACAGATAGTCCTCGTAGGTGACGTCTTTTGATTCATGTGTAAATTGGATTTAAGTGAAGCATCATTGCACAAAGTTGTTAGCCTCACTCTCTCCTCCAGAATCATCATAGTACAGTGGCAGGACAGAATAAAGACGACTGGTAATGGCTCAGGATGTAGGGGATGACCTTGGCATATTCGGTGTCTAACCAAGCCCTAAGTGTTCCACATTACCTTCTTCAGTTGGCTTCATGGTTGTTGGAACAAATTGTTCTCATCTATCCATTCTGCCAGGGGAAGTCTTCATATGCTTGTGGTAGATATCCCCTAATTCACCAATGGATTTGAAACCCTTTGGTTATCCTTAATCTGGTTTGGCCTGTCTGCTGAAGATCTTGCCCACCCATTGATAGCCTGCCCATTGAAGGAAGCTAGATTAGGGAAGTTGTTTTATAGGAAGCTCCCAAGTAACTTTTGTTTTTTCTATTGAGGCACTGGTTTGTGCCCTCTGACTCTGAAAAGTGTATAAATACTCTGAGGGTGAGGCTTTACTTTGGGGATTTATTGACTGGAAGTGTTTGTTTGGCCAGATGGGGACTCTGGGAAGCTGCTAAGGAGTCATTCAGCTTGGAAAACTCAGATATTGGTGCTTCCCTCTCTGGTAACTATGGTCAGACAGTTGAACCTGTCTGTTGATGGTCAGGTAGAGGAAGCCATGTTTGTTGACTTTTGGTTTTTCTATATTTTCTTTGAAGTTCAGGGTGCTGGTTCCCCTGAACTAGGTGAATGATATATGTACTTGGTTAAAGAAATGATACATATGCTTGATTAAAGTGACTGTTAACTCCTCAGAAGTTGCCTTTCCTTTTAAGAATACAGATTTAAAAACCTATGATAGCAGGTCCACCTGAGTATATTGTGGTGCTTACTGATACAGCAATATAAAATTTAAAAAATAAATGACTAAGATTTTTAATAGACAGTTGAAATTGAGAATCTTAAGTCAATCCCTCCCCAGCTGAAGTTATAGCCAAAGAAAAGATTTTGAATGCCATTAGACTCTTCTCCTGTGGCAAAACATTTTTGTGGATTCCATTCTAGCAGAGACTAACAAGACAAGAAACCCACTGCCATAAAAAAGCTAACTTAAATTTTCCAGATTGTATTGGAAAAAAAGGATATGAGGGTATCCCTTAGGTGATCATGGATGCCTCCATTGTCCATCTCTATGAAGGAGAAAGAAATAAGTTGTCCTATGATGGCCATGAAAGGGTGGATGGTATTTCTTTCTCTTAGCCATTGCCAGCAACACTCTTGCCAGATGATTCTTTAATCAGAGAATTCCTTAAGCAACTGATCCCTTATCTGGAAGATGGTAATCTACCAGAGAGCCAGTGTGGCTTTAGAGAAGGCCAAGAAACTGGCAACATAGTGTTTGCTTCCTGACAACTCCAGGCAGAAAGAGAACAGAGATCTGCACACAACATTTCTGGATCTGATCAAGGCTTTTGATATTATTAGTCATGATGGCCTATAGAAGATCATGGTAAAAATTAGTGAGGCAGAGAAATTCACCAGTATTACACCAGTTTCATGATGGCACAGTTTCACTGTTCTGGATAATGGACAGTGTTATCATACTTTAACATTCACAAATGGAGTCAAGCAGGGCTGTGTGCTTGCTCCCATGCTTTTCAGCATGATGTCTTCGGTGATACTGTTATATGATTTCAACAATGGCATCATGGTTAACTACTGCGCTGATAAGAAATTATTTAACTTGAAAGCACTACAGGGCCAAAGTGGAGGGAGAATAGGTGTGTGTGTGTTTGTGTGTGTGTGTGTGTGTGTATGTGTATGTGTGTGACTTTATGTTTGCAGATGAGTGTGTACTCAGTGCTGTTTCTGAGTTTGAGATGCAATAGAGTATGGATCAGTTCTCTGCTGCTTATGCTAATATTGGTCTGACAATGAATTCCAAGAAAACAAAGGTTCTCCATCAGCTGATACTGCCCTATTTATATGTGGAATCATCAGTTACAGAAAATGGAGAAATTTTGATTGCTGTGGATAAATTCACTTATATTGGAAGTATCCTTCCAAGACATGACCACGTAGATGATGTTGACACACACATTGCCAGAACTAGCTCAGTATGTGGAAGTCTCTGAAAGAAAGGATGGGAGAGAAGAGGCTATCTACCCAAAGTGAAAGTCTACAGAGGCTTTGTGATGAACCACCTTACTCTGTGTGTGTGTGTGTATGTGTGTGTGTGTGAAACCTGGTGAGTGTACTAGTACCATGCAAGAAAATTAAATATCATTTGAATGTCTTAGGTGAACTTAAGATCACCTGCAAGATGAGGTGCTAGATACTGAGGTCTTCTCTTGAGCTGAAGCACCAGAAGAGCACAGTTCCAATCAGTGGTTACATCTTTTGAATGCCAAATATAAATTTGCCTAAAATATTATTTTATGGAGAATTCAAACAAAGCAAGTGCTCACACACAGAGGTCAAAAGTGATATAAGTATACTCTCAAAGTCTCTCTGAAGAACTTTGGCATACATTATGAGGCATGGGAGATATTATCATAGGATCATACATCACAGTATGCCCACATTAAAGAAGGCACTGTGCTCTGTGACAGAAGTAGAATTGTAGTAACTGAAAAGAAACATGAGATGAATAAACTTAGAATGATTTCTTTCCCAAATGTTCATATGGACTATCTGTGCCTCTAGTAGAGCCTCCTGAGCTTTTGTTGATATGATCAGCCATTATCAGACACACTGTGCAATTGACTTCAACATGATGATGTCATTTTGGTCCTCTTCAATTACTAATCACAGCAATGATGATGATGAATGGTCACTAGTATCAAAGTCTGCCAAGAGATTAAGAAGGATGAGGATGGAGAAAAGGCCATTAGATTTAGAAATTAAAAGAGCATTGGTAGCTTTGGAGAAAGCAGTTTCAGTTAAATGATGATGTTGGAAGTCAGACTGGAGAGAATTAAAAGAGTGAGAAGAAAGGTATTGAAAAGACCAATTGTAGATAGCTTTCTAAAGGAGTTTATCCACAAAAAAAAGAGAAGAGATATGAGATGATGCCTAGTAGAAATCAAGTGGGAACTTCCTTGAAAATTGGAGATATGAGTGCATTTATAGGCAGTAAGGAGAAAAACAGAATTCATGGAGAGATTGCAGATTAGTAAAAGAGTAGGGATGGTAGAGGGGTCAATCTGCTAGGCAGGTTTACCTTGGTAAGAAAAAAGGGCTAGCTCTTTGTGTGAGGCAGGGGTGAAGAGAAGCGGAAAGTATCCGAGTGAATTGAGAGGCATAGTAGTGGATTGGGGGAAGAGAGGACAGAGCAGTTGCCAAATGGCCTTAATTTTTTCAGTGAAGTATGAGGCACGGTTGTCAGTTAAGGTATAGAAAGGGGGATCTATGTTTACATTTGAACAGAGATGAAAAGGTTTGGAAAAGCCATAGTGGTGAGTAGAATACCGAGTTGTTTAGGGAAGAGTAAAAGGATCACCTTACTGTAGTGAAGTCTCAGTTCATAAATTCATAGTGAACCCATTCAGCACGATTCCTTGATTTTCTCCAATTTCATGTAGAGACAGATGGTGGGAGAGGCCTGGCAGGACAAGATCAGCAATAGGAGAATTTGGGAGAGGACAGTTAGGGTGAATTTGAACTGATTCACAGGCATCAACGAGAAGGGAAGAGATTGGAGACAGTACAGCAGTGATGGCCAGGGAAAGAACTGAGCAGGAGAAGGATTGTTGGTAAGAGCAAAGAATACAGTTTGGGCTTATAAGACAGAGGAAGAAGTAAAATGCCTAAGTATAGTTATCAGATAAAGAAACTTTAGATTTCTTGAAAATGGAAGTAGAACATTTTTCGTAGGTGATGGTAAAATATAGCTTATGAGCATGTCTGTATGTAACTTCGGTTGACTTGAAGAGTAGTCATGGGAAATGAGCAAGTTGAGCAGCTATGAGGTTCAGAGAACTGAGGGAGTATCAAAGTGGATCTCAAACTTTTAGCAATTGTCTCAAATGCTGAAATTTTCAGTAAGTTACTCGAGTCAGTATTTACTAAAGGCAGGAAGGGAAGTAGGTTTTTCTTGACTGTGAATTTCCTTCTCTTTTCATTGATATACTGCTTCTCACCAGACATGAAAATTGACCAGAAGGATTAAAAATAAAGAATTTAGTGCTAACTGGTAGAATTCATGACAATAAGAGAAAATCCTACCTTCAATTGCCAATGAATATAGTGATTTTAAGGGCAGTTAGGTGACACAATGGATAGGGCACTGGGCTTGGAATCAGGAAGACTCATCTTTATGAATTCAAATCTGGTCTCGGACACTCACTAGCTGTGTGACTGTGGGCAAGTTGCTTAACCTTGTTTATGTCAGTACTTTATCTGTAAAATCAGCTGAAATAAAAAATGGCAAGAAACCTCAGTATCTTCACCAAGAAAACTCCAAAAGGGTTACATAACTTAAAAAATGATCCAACTGAAATAGCAATTAAACTTAATACTTTTAAAACCAAACAACAAATATCTGCTCAAGTGAGGTAAAAATGGAGCAAGTGATGGCCCTGTACAAATAAAAAATATTGCTAACAACACTTTTTATGCTAGCATAGAACTTAAAACAATTTAAATGTCATTGATTGGGGCATGGCTATTCAAAAAAAATAGTGCTTGAATGTAATGAAATATCATAGGAAATAAAGGAAATAGTAAATAGGAAGAATTCAGAGGAAATCAGAAACAGAATGAAATAAGTAGGACTTGGAACAAAATATACATGACAACTACAATAACACAAATGAAAAGAATAATAAAAGGATATTTAATGATGTTTAATTAAAAGAACCAAAGGTTGAAATGGAGAATTAAGAATGTTCATCTTCTTCACTCAATTAGTGCCTAGAACATAATCAGTTTTTAATAAATGATTATTGTCTCACTCACTATTACAAAAATGGAACTAGAATGAAGAATATGGATTTATAGTTGAATAGATCATTATGTTGATTAGTTAGGGGACTTCTAGATAAACATGTAGTTGCACTTTTTTCCCCTAAATATTTCATATTTTTGTTAGGGAGAGTTTGCTAAGTAGGTGAGTTAGGGAACAAGATACGTGGAAATAAATGTGATCTAAAAACAAAAACAAAAGCCATCAATTAAAAATGAATAAGCAAAAAACTATTGCAAGCTTCCAAGTAAAAGGCCCTTATTAATCAAAATCAATTTTAATAACCCAATACTTCCTTGTCTATATGAAAATAACAAAAGATTAGAATATGATATTTCCAAAAGCTGAATACTGGATAATATCAGAGAATAACATTTGTTGCAAATTTGATCCTGATGATGGCTGGAAACGGGGTGTGGGACCCCCACGAAGGCCTAGGTACCATAGGCAGGTCGTCTGGAGAAGAATTCATGGACTCAAGCTTTGTTGAGGTCAAGATAAGGATTTATTACACCTTTCAGCAGGCAAGATTTCTTAGGGAACTTGCACCCTTAAAGGGGTACAGGAAAAGTTTATATAGGATATTCTACAGTATCATTTGTGCCAAATTTGCTAACTAGGTGTTTTGGGGTGGGATTAGGGAGTAGTTAAAGAGTGGTCAGTTCTTAAAGGAACATGCACTTTTGTCATCTGCTGCAAAGGTGTTATATCCAAAATTAATTGGGAAATAGCCCAAGTGAGGGCTACCCAGAGGGGTGGTTTTAGGCCTGAAATGTCACTAAGTCAACCAGTGGTCAGGGCTGGCTCAGAAAATCCAGGTTGTTTTCATCAATGTCTTGTTAGACAAGATAAAAGTAAGGGAATATAGGTATGTCCAAGTCTAGGATACATATGATTGGCCAGTGAGTAGTAAATGTCGTTATGACCCACACTGCAAAACCCGTTAAGCCAGTACAAGCTGGTTAAGCCTAATGATTTCTACAGGTACATCTGGCTACTATAGCAGGAGGGGAGATAACAATTGTTGCTAGGGCAGTCTGTATCCTTGGGCTGGGGAGAAACTGCCTGAGATAGTATTTTGAGGCTAGGGGGAAATGTGATTTTTTTTTTTTATTTATTTAGCTTTTTACATTCATTTTCACAAATTTTTGGGTTCCAAATTTTCTCCCCTTTTCTCCCCTCCCCCCACCCCAATACCCCAAGCAATCTAATTTTCCCTATCTCCAATCTGTCCTCTCTTCTGTCATCCCTCCCTTCCCTTGTCTCTATCTTCTCTTTTCTCCTGTAGGGCCAGATGACTTTCTATTCCTCATTAACTGTATGTCTTCTTTCCTAGTTGCAGCAACAATACTAAACAATTGTTCCTACAACTTTGAGTTCCAAATTCTCCCCATCCCTCCCTCCCCACCCATTCCCTTTGGTATGGCAGGCAATTCATTATAGGCCATATCTGTGTAGCTTTGCAAATGACCTTCCTGATAGTCGTGTTGTGTAAGACTAACTGAATTGCCATCCCTCCTAACCTGCCCCTCATTGTTTCTCTTCTGTCCTTTGATCCTGTCCCTCCCCAAGTGTTGACTTTCAATTACTCCCTCCTCCCTTTGCACTCCCTTCCATCATCCCCCCCCAATATCTCCTTCTCCCCCGCTTTCTTATACTGTAAGATAGGTTTTCATACCAAAATGAGTGTGCATTTCACTCCTTCGTTTAGTCAAATGTGATGAGGGTAAACTTTTGTTTGTTTGTTTTTTTTCCTCAGCTCTTCTCTTTTTCCCTCCACTAAAAACATCTCCTACTTGCCTCTTAAATGACATATAGTTACCCCCTTCCATTTTCCCCTCTTTCCTCTCACTACATTTCTGTCTCACCATTTACCTTAATTTCTTTTAAGGTATGGTCCCATCCTATTCAGTTCAATCTGTGCTGTCTCTGCATGTGAATGCATGTGTGTATGTGTGTGCATGCGTGTACATGTGTATGTGTGGTCCCACCAACCACCCAGATACTGAAAAGTTTTAAGAGTTAGAAATATTGTCCTTCCCTGTATGAATGCAAACAGTTCATTTCTGGTAAGTCCCTTAATACTTCTCCTTGCTGTTTACTTTTGCATGCTTCCTCTCATTCTTGTGTTTGAAAGTCAAATTTTCTTTTCAGCTCTGGTCTTTTCATTAAGAATGATTGAAAGTCCTCTGTTTCATTGAAAGACCATATTTTCCCTTGAAGTATTATACTCAGTTTAGCTGGGTAGGTGATTCTTGGTTTCAGTCCCAGTTCCTTTGCCTTCTGGAATATCCTATTCCACACCCTTCGATCCCTTAATGTAGAAGCTGCTAGATCTTGGGTTATCCTGATTGTATTTCCACAGTCCTGGAATTGTTTCTTTCTAGCTGCTTGCAAGATTTTTTCCTTGAGCTGGGAGTTCTGGAATTTGGCCACAATGTTCCTAGGAGTTTCTCTTTTTGGATCTCTTTCAGGTGGTGATCGATGGATTCTTTCAATACTTATTTTGCCCTCTGGTTCTAGAATGTCAGGGCAGTTTTCCTTGATAATTTCATGCAAGACGATGTCTAGGCTCTTTTTTTGATCATGGCTTTCAGGTAGTCCCATAATTTTTAAGTTGTCTCTCCTGGATCTATTTTCCAGGTCAGTTGTTTTTCCCATGAGATATTTCACATTCTCTTCCATTTTTTCGTTCTTTTGGTTTTGTTTGGTGATTTCTTGGTTTCTCATAAAGTCATTAGACTCCATCTGTTCCATTCTAATTTTGAGAGAACTATTAAATTCAGTGAGCTTTTGAGCCTCTTTGTCCATTTGGCTCATTCTGCTTTTGAATGCATTCTTCTCCTCATTGGCTTTTTGAACCTCTTTTGCCAATTGAGTGAGCCTATTTTTCAAGGTGTTAATTTCCTCAGCATTTTTTTGGGTCTCCTTTACCAAGATATTGACCTTTTTTTCATACTCTTCTTGCATCTTTGTCATTTCTCTTCCCAGTCTTTCCTCCACCTGTCTAACTTGCTTTTCAAAATCCTTTTTAAGCTCTTCCAAGGCCTGAGCCCACCCAACACCCCCCTGGGGTGTCTGGGGTACTGAAGCCCCGCCCTCCACATCTTTCCCTGATGGGAAAAATACGTTCTCGTCCTCCCCATCAGATCCGAAGGTCGGGATCATTTGCATTTGTTGGAAAAAACTCTCTAAAGTCTTATTTTTCTTCCCCTTTCTAGGCATTTTCCCAGCCAGTTACTTGACTTCTGAGATTCCTGTCCACCCCCGCCTGGATCCGCCCAGCTAGTGCTTGGCCTCTGAGATTCAAATGCGCTTTCCCGCGGCAAGCTTTAGTTCTGGCGCAGGAGTGGGGGCAGGGCCGCCTCCTAAGCTTGGGCCCTCAGGGGCTTCCTGCAGAGACTTTCAGGAACGCAGCGGGTGGGGGCGGGGTGGGGGGCCCCGCCTGCTGTGCTCAGCTCCCTTGGGGGTTTTATTCAGAGGCGTTCAGCAGTAGAGCAGGGTGGGGGCAGGGCCGTCTCCCCTGCTCGGCTCCCTCAGGTTGGAAAGACCTTCAGTATTGAAGATCCTACCTGCTGCTGGGGGATTCCTGAGTCCCGGGCCGCTGCCGCCTCATCCACCGCCCACGCCTCTGCCTCCGCCGCTTCCTGCCCCTGTCTCTGCCGCCGCCGCTTCCTCCTGAGGGGGCCCGAGTCACGGAGGCGCTCCGCTCCCCTCCCCTATCGCAGCCTTCTTTCTTAACTGACCTGTAGCTTCTGTGGGCGGAGGGACTTTCCCGGCTGCCCCCGGAGCTTTCCTCTCTGAAGTCTGCTGGGTCAGCTTCTCTGGGTCGCGACCAGGGGTGGGGGTGGGGTCCGCTTTCCTGGCTGCGATGGACCCCGGGGACGGCTCTCCAGGGTTCAGTGGAACGGAAATCTCTTCCCCTATGTTTGTGCACCCCCTGCAGAGATTCAGAATTTATGGGGATCTCCTTTTACCTCAATTCCATGGGTTGTGGGCTCGGAGCTTGTAAATGTGCGTCCTTCTACTCCGCCATCTTGGCTCCGCCCCCGGGAAATGTGATTTTTAGAGAGAAATGTGATTTTAGAATTTGGACCCAAGTTTATGCAACCAAGCACCCCATCAATCCTACTTTATAATGAAGAGAGAAAAAATTCCTCAAAATTTGGCATGTGGGTACATAAGTATATGTTATCACTCTTTTCAAAACTGTCAGATAAGCACATGCTACCTTTTCAATTTACATCTGTTCTTTTCCACACATTCAAATCATTCTTCAAAATACTCAAGACCTCAGCAGGATCATCATCACGAATACAATAGAACTAGAAATACAAGTGATTACAATTTGACGAGAAGCAATCAAGTCTAATGTTCAATAAACTTCAGAATACAAACACTTTAGGAATTCTAGGAAGCAGTAGATTTATATCAGCATATTACACTATGTAACACAATAAACTGAATGGATGTGATAAAATATTAAAGGTCACATCATTTTAAAATATTATAACTATTTTAGAATTGTTTTTATTAGACATTTCTTAAATGTAAATACCATAAAGAGAGAGCATCTCCATGCACATGGAAGAATACAAAAATGAAACAGAATATTGTGAATCTCCAGTATTAATGGCCAGAATTAATGAAAAACTTGATGGACAGAAGACCTTGTGGAATGTAAGAGCATGGAACCACAACTTACTGTCCTTGAGAGATTCAGAAGAGAAGTGAAAATTACAAAAGCAGAATTTATGATATTTTCAGCAAAAATAATGGACAGAATGCAAGAACCAGGACCTATATTGACAAACATCACTAAAGAGATAAAAGAGAGAAAAATAGATTATGTATGCGGAAGGGAAATCTAGAAGAAAAGCAAAAAACAGTAACGTTAAAAAAAAATATGCTCATAATGCAAGCAAACTGGTTTGTATAGTTCAGATTGTAGCTCCTTCGTACTTGAATTATTTTTGTTAGTTAACTTGCATTTTGACTGCTTGCAGAAGTTTTGTTTGACACAAGAGCCCTGTGTTTTATCTATGGCATTATCGTCACTTATTCTTTTGAGGTTTCTTTTAGGAAATGAATAGTAAATTCTTTCTGTTCTTTTTCTATGCCATATAGTTTTAATGGCACAAGGAAGGTTCTATGTCTGATTTCTTCAAACTGAATGTTGAGACTTTTTTTTATTAAATCATGGTTTTCAGGAAACCCAATATTAAATTATCTTAAATTATCCCAAAAAACCCAATATTAAATTATCTTAAATTATCTCTCCTTTATGTGTTTCCTGGTCAGTTGTTTTTGATATCACATAAAATATTTTATCTTCTATTTGTGATTATTCTTCTGATTTTGCTCTAATATTTCCAGCTGTTTCATGGAGTCATTGGTTTTTCTTGGTTTAGTCTTGTTTTTAGGGACACTATTCTTTTAAACTACTTGTTCTTCTGATTTTTTTTCCTAAAGAGTTTTTATTTTTTAATCTTTTTGCTTTTTTCTAGTCATAAATACATACACATGAATATATGTGTATGTATATATCTGTTGAAAATAACTTTTTCCTCATTGTGACTCTGCTTCAAGTTGTTGTAGAGTTAGATTTGCAATAACACATGCACACACACTGACACATTTATGTATTAAGTGTGTGCATATTGATTGTTTTCTTTGATTTATCACGTCTCCCACTTGAGTTCCTAAATAGAGCTTTGTGTCAGGTCCTGAATCTGTCCCATGCTGGGCTTTCAGTGGCATGTTTTTTTTTGCTTATTCTCACTTGAATTTCCCAGTTTTCCCATGTTCTGCTTCTGCCTCCTGATCTCAATATCCCACTAGATTGTATTATTTCACTAGTAAAATAGAGCTGTCTTTATACACAACTGGTACCATCTGTGGGTTTTACAAAGAAATGAAGACTCTTGAGCAGTTGATAAGAAATGTTACTGAGTTTAGCTTCACATATTACTTAGTTTGTGTCTCCCTTTTGGAGAATTTTATTTTATTGCTACATTTCCTCATGAGTCATATTGTCAGAGAACAATATTTTTCAATAAGTAAAGATTACATCATATCTTCAGTCCCCTGAACGCTAAGGCTTCTCTGTTTTTCTACTGCTCTATTCATTTACCATTAACTTTGAGATTTCCCAGAGCATAAATTCCTTCCTTGGCCACTATCATTCTATATATTTTGTTTCCTCCATTTGAATACAAGTTCCTTGAGGTCAGACATTGTCCTCACATAGTAAGAGCTCCCCAACACTTCTCCTTCATTTAATACTTTAGTTTAGGCCTTGATACATTTGGTTTGAGTTATGCTGCATCCCCTTAGGGAGGGAAAAATAAAAGTCATGTAGTCTAATGGGAAAATTAAAGAACTAAGGGCATAAAACTAATTATTGACAAATGAGAACTAGAGCCTAGATTAACTTACTTTCAGACTAATCTCTTTTTATTGTACCATACATGTTCTAACTCTTATTCATGTAAGCAAAGAGATTTAGATTTTTTTTTATAATTGATAAAGCTTCTTTTGTACTAAGTGCTATGGTAGATATTAAGTATATGAAGTATAGGAAGATGAGAGAGACAGACAGAGAGAGGAGAGACAGAAAGATAGAGACAGAAATTGACAGACTAAGAGACTTATTAGACAAAGACAGAAGCTGAGATCACGACTGAAAGACAGAGACAGATACAGACAGAGACAATGACCAAAACAGAGACAGAGATCAAGACAAAGAAAGACAAACACAGAGAGACAAACAGAGTTAGGGACAGAGATAGATAGAAACAGTGACAGAGAGATACATAAACATAAAAGGAGATAAAACAGAGAAAGAGTGATAGAGACAGAGATTGAACAAGACAATCAGAAACTTAAAAACAAAAATAGATATAGAGGCAGAGGGAGTGACAAAGGGAGATGCATAGAAAGAAAATCAAAGAGAGACAGAAATAGAGACTACGAGAAAAGCAGAGAAAGAAAGATCAGCGGAGAGATACTCATTAAACAAATTGGTTAGAAGACAATGAATTTGAAACCCCAACAACTTCTGAAGACTGTTTTGATCTGTGTTGGAGTGAAGCTATCAGCAATAACAAAATTGCAGACCCTTGATACATTTAAGTATTTCTTGTATAAAGTAACTGATGAATTGTATCTCATCCTGTATATTAAAGAATAGATGTATTCACCACCAATAGCCATAAAATCATTTGCCAAGTATTGTGCATTCTCTAATATTTCTTGCATTTATCTATACCTTTCTTTCAACTTACAGAGACCAATAATCCTATTTCAGTCCCTCATCACCTCTCCTCTAGACAAGAGACTCCTCAACCAATTCTTTATTTCCAGTTTTTCTTCTCTCATCCATCCTCATGAGAAATGCCAAAATAAACTTTCTGAAGAATGTCTGACTGTGACTCTTTACTTGATGGAGAAATTTCAATAACGTTTTAAGGCTTCAAGAGTAAAATATAAATGACTTCTGAACTAGTTGATCTGCCCCTGGTCACCATTTCCTCCAATCCATTCTTCATACAGCAACCAATGTAAAATTCTAGTACATGGATCTGATATCATTTGTTCCTGCTCCAAAAATTTTTGCCATTCCTTATGCCTTTAGAAGCCTAACATTTAAGATCATCCTCAACTTGTCTTTAAACCATCTTTCAGCCTTATTTTCCACTATTTCCCTTAATGTCTTTATGACCTCTGAATCACAGCCCAATTGAGCTCTCATCCAGTTTCTTACCTTCATTTTCGAGGTTCTATTTTCGCTCACAATCTCCAAACCTAGCCACCAGAGGTAACACTTTAGTGGAACTATGCCATTTACCCTTCATTCCTTGAGACCATACTTGGACCCTAAGAACACCTTTCCCTATTTTCCCTGCTTTCCATTTTTTTGACTCTGGCAACTGAAATCAAATCACCTCTAACATAGCTTCTAGAAAAGGTCTGGTTAAAGGACTCCCCCACTATTCACTCATTTCTCAGACCATAGGTCCTGGCTGTCATTCCCTCTTTATTAGGACATAAGCTCCCTAAGGCTATGGACTGTTTGCATTTTTGCATTTGTACCTCTAGGATAGGAGTAGCGCAGTGGAGAGTGTACCAGGCCTGGAGTCCTGAAGACTCATCTTCCTGAGTTCAAATTTGGCTTCAGACACTTACTAGCTGGGTGACCCTGGGTAGTTCACTTTTTCACATTTTCTTCAGTTTCCTCATCTGTGAAATGAGTTGAAGAAGGGAATGACAAGCCATCTCTGTATCTTTGACAAGAAAACCTGAGCCAGGGTCTCAAAGAGTTGGACATGACTGAAAAGTGGAAGAACATCGTTTGCATTTTGATAGTTTAGCACAGACCTTGGCAGGTAGTAAGGGCTTTATAATAGTATGTTTTATTAAGTGCATATAAAAGAATCATTCTAAGTGGTTTTATAATCTTTGTCAGGCTAATAAAGGGTTCCATCACAAAAAAGTTAAGAACACATGATTTAAAAAACTAAAATAATGAGGTGCCTTTCCAAGGACTTTCATTGAGTTTTATTTCTTTTTGTCTTTTTTGTTGTTTTTAACTATATCTAGCAACAGTAGAGTAATTTCTTTCATCATTAGGATTCTTTCTATTTCACTTTACCTTTTGGTTCTAAGAAATCTCAGCAGCATTGTTTTATAATTTGTTGAAATTGAAATATGATGTCTAGACTTTTTTTAAGGGGGGGGGAATTATGGTTATCAGATGGTGCACTGATTCCTAAATTTTCTCTTCTCCATTTGTTTACCAGGTCAGTTATTATTATATGGGAGTGACAGAATGATTTCCATTTTTCCAATCTTTTAACTTTAATTTAATAGTTCTTGTTATTTCATGAAGTCATTTATTTCTCTTTAGTCATTCAATTTTTTAAGGAGTTTGTTACTTGAGCAAGGTTATGTACCTTTTGTGCAACCACTTTCTTTTCCAATTCTTTCTTCTATAGTGATAATACTGCTGCAAGAAAATCATGGAAAAGAGACAATAGGCTTGCTAAAGGAAACCCTACAAAATATTGAAAAAAATAACACCTTATATAATGGATGAACCCAAATGTCGAGAGGTTACAAAAGCCAATGAGTAGAAGAATGCTTTAAAAAACAGAATAGGCCAAAATGGGAAAAGAGGTCCAAAACCTTATTAAAGAAAATAATTCTTTTTTTTATTTTTTTATATTTTTTTTATATTTTTATTTTCTTTTCTTAAATTAATATAAAATTATTTATTTAACATTTTACATTCATTTTCACAAAATCTTGGGTTCTAAATTTTCTCCCCACTTGTACACACACACACATACACACATGCATGCACGCACAGAGACAGAGAGCACAGAGTGAATTGAATAGTATGGGATCATATCTTAAAAGAAATTAAGGTAAACAGTGAGAGAGAAATGTAGTGGGAGGAGAGGGGGTGAAATGGAGTGGGGCAAATTATCTCTCATTCAAGATGCAAGCAGGAGACATTTTAGTGGAGAGAAAAAGAGGAGAGCTGAGAAAAAAACATGAAGTTTACTCTCATCACATTTGACTAAAGGAAGGAATAAAATGCACACTCATTTTGCTATGAAAACCTATCTTACAATACAGGAAAGTGGGGGAGAAGGAGATAAGCGGGGTGGGGGGTATGATGGAAGGGAGGGCAATGGGAAAAGGGAACAATTTGAAGTCAACACTCGGGGAGGGAAAGGATCAAAAGAAAGAAAATAATTCTTTAAAAATTAGAATGGAGCAAATAGAAGCTAATGACTTTATGAGAAATCAAGAAATTATAAAACAAAACCAAAAAATAGAAGTATCTCATTGGAAAAACAACTGACCTGGAAATTGGGTCCAGGAGAGAGAATTTAAAAATTATTGGAGTATTTGAAAGCCACAATCAAAAAAAAGAGTCTAGACATCATCTTTCAAGAAATTATCAAGGAAAATTGCCCAGATATTCTAGAACTACAGTGTAAGATAGAAATGGAAAGAATTCACCAATCACTTCCTGGAAGTGATTAGAAAAGGAAAATTTCTAGGAATATTGTAGCTAAATTCCAGATTCTCCAGGTCAAGGAGAAAATATTACAAGCAACCAGAAAGAAACAATTCAAGTATTGTGGAAACACAATCAGAATAGAAGAAAATTTAGCAGCTTCTACACTAAGGGATTTGAGGGCTAAGAATATGATATTCTCACGGTCAAAAGGGATAAGATTAAAACCAAGAATCACTACCCCACAAAACTGAGTATAATACTTCAGGGGAGAAAATAGAGCTTCAATGAAATAGAGGACTTCAAAGCATTCTCACTGAAAAGATCAGAGCTGAATAGAAAATTTGACTTTCATATACAAAAATCGAGAGAAGCATGAAAAGATAAACAGGAAAGAGAAGTCATAAGGGATTTATTAAAGTTGAACTATTTATATTCCTATATGAAAGGATGATATTTGTAACTCATGAGATCTTTCTCAGCAGTAGGATATAGGAGGTAATAAATGTATATCAGAGGGAATAAATGTATATGTATGTACATGTATGTACATATGTACATACATGTGTGTATATGTGCATATGTCTATATGTGTATGTGCATATGTATATGTATGGAGATTGTGGGGGGCATAGGGGGTGGCACATATGAATGAATGATATCTAGAAAAGAAAATTAAGTGTTGAGAAGAATATACTAGGAGAAAGAGAAAGGGAGAAATAGAATATGGTAAATGTTCTCACATGAAAGAGCTTTTACAATGGAGGGGAAGAAGGGGAAGATGAGAAGGAATAATTGGATTTGACTTCAGAAGGGAATAATATACACAATTAAGTATAGGTTTTTACCTTACCCTATGGGAAAGGGGAGAAGGGGATAAAAGAAGAGAGGGTAATAGATAGGACAGCAGATTAGGGGAAGGAGTAATCAGAAGGAAACACTCTGGTAGAGAGACAGGTCAAAGGAGAGAAGAGAAAAAATGGATGGTAAGAAAAAAATTAAGGGAAATATAGTTAGTCTTTCACAACATTACTATTATGGAAGTGTTTTGCATGACTGCACATGTATAACCTTTATCCAATTGCTTGCCTTCTTAATGAGGAAGAATTGGGATGGGGGATGGGAAAGAATGTGGAACTCAAAGCTTTATAAATGAATGTTAAAAATTGTTTTTACATGCAACTGGGATATAAGATATATAGGCAACGGAGTATAGAAATTTATCTTGCCCTATAGGAAAGTAGAAGAGAAAGGGATGGCAGAGGTGACAGAAAGGAGAGCAGATTGGAGGAAAGGGTAATCAGAATGGAGTGGGAGTAGGGAAGAGATGGGGAAAAATTTTGAAAATCAAAATTTTGTGTACTTGAATGTTAAAAACTGAAAACAAATAAATTTAAAAAGGAATATAAATTCTTAAAAATTAGAAAATGGAAGTTCATGAGTCTATGAGATTTTAAGAAATAATCAAACAAAAGTAAAATAATGAAAAAATAGAAGAAAACGTGAAATATCTCATTGGAAAAACAACTGACCTGGAAAATAGTTCTAGGAAAGATAATTTAAGAATTATTGGATTACATAAAAGCCATGAAAAAATGCTTAGATATTATATTTCAAGAAAGTATCAATGAAAATTCTAGGACCAGAGGATTAAATAAAAATTCAAAGAATCTACTAATCATCTTCTGAAAGATACTTCAAAATGAAAACTACCAAGAATGTTTCCAGAGCTCCCAGGTCAGGTAGAAAATATTGCAAGCAACCAGAAAGAAAAAAATTCAAATATTGTGGGGTCACAGTCAGGATAGCACAGGATTTTGAAAGTTCTACATTAAAAAATTGAAGGTCTTAGAATATGACATTCCAGAAGACAAAGTAGCTAAGAGAATAACCTACCCCACAAGAAGTCATATAGGGTGGAAAGTCCTATAGTAGAATCTAAGCTCCTTGAGGTCAGGGATAATTTTTTTAATCTGGTTTTTGCATTCCCTGTACCTAAGACAGCACTAGGGCCTTAGGGTTGAAGGTGTAGAGGTCTTAATGAATTTGATAAACTTTGCATATGCCCTGAGAGAAATTATTTCCCTTCAAGTCTAATAGCCACATATAGTAAGCACATGATATAATAGTATTACCACTTGATAAATATTTTAGTCATCTCCTCTATCATCAATGTTCAAATGGAGTTAACTCAACTGGGTATATTAGATTTTGCACATAAGACCCACTAATAAGTTTTAATTATGGGTTAAAATTTAGAAGCTTAACATTTTTTTTTCTTTGCTCCCACTTTAAGTATTCTTCCTAAAACTGTTGTAGTGAACAGAACTGGATATCTGTCATCCAACATCCATAAACTCTTTCTACAAATAAAACAAAATGGAACAATCTGAAGCAAACTGACTTCTTTTCTCCCATCAAAGAAACAGATAAAAGTCCACTTCTGTGCTGCTACTGTATGTATTTTTTTCCCACACAGCTCTACGTCATTGCTGTAGAAACTTTAAGATTCTTTAAAAAGTATGTACAAAATTAGGTGAAGGGTAAAATTATGAATTTCCCACTTGGAAGAAAGTGGCTTAAATTCTATCCAATTATTTGCCATGACAACCAGCTAAACACAAAAGGGCTGGAATGGATGTAGAGTACTGCCTCTATAATCATCACTGTATGTCCTTCAAATCATGGATATGCAGCACCGCTATCCCCAGCTACTTCAGGGCCATAAGCCTACACGGTAATTACATGCTTTGGAACACTCCACTTAAGTGCATCAATAATATAGTGAGCGAACGTGTTCTTTAATTCTGCACCTGTAAATGGAGGGAAAAATAAAGAAAATATCTCCATCAAAAATTGAAAAAAAAAATTAGACAACAAAATCATTTTTAACCTGTTTCTGTTAGCTCTCATGTCAAAGTCCAGGAGATTAATAATTCAAACTTTCTCATAAATACAAACAAATGCCAAGAAAGCTAAGATGGGGGGATTGTCAGATAGGTGGCCCACACAGAAGAATGCAGGAAAAATGAGAAACTCCAAATCAAGGCTGACATTCTGTCTATAATGCAGACAATTGTTCCCTGAATTGTAGAAAGTCAGTGCTATTTTTTGCCCTTAATGCCTATATTTAACTGCTATTAATGGGAATTTAGAAGAGAACATCTTCTGCTGATCAGTGACTTCTGAGCACAAAAGAAAAGAGTTAAAAATGTCAGTTCATTTCATAATTGTAATATTACATAAATGAATTGTTCTATAGTATATATATGGAATTTCATATAGATTTATATATGCCATCCAACATATAATGTGTCATTCCACCTATATCATCTTGAAATTATACAGAAACATTTGCATGATTCACATATATTGAAATATGCATATACAATCAGAGATTTAGAGAAATATATATATACATAGATGCATGTATGCACACATGTAAGAATGGATACATGCATGCATACATGTGTTGTGTATGTATGGGAAGTTCATGATCACAAAATTAATATATATCAAAAAGAAGACTTGAACTGATTTCAAAACTGGCTCTCTTCTTACTACCTCTCGTACCATATAATACTATGTGTGTATATATACATATGTATGGATAGATGAATGGATGGATGGATAGAGTCATGTAGGTGGCTCAGTGGTAGAATGCTGGACCTGGAGTCAAGAAGAGTCCATCAAATTTTGCCTTTGATACTTACTACCTACATGACCCTGGGCAAGTCACTTAAACTTTGCTTGCCCTAACCCATCAGAGAAGGAAAATGGCAAACCACTGCAGGATCTTCACCAAGAAAATGCATGGGCAGCATTGGCATGCTGTGGTCCATGGGGTCACAAAGAGTTGTATATTAGTCAGTGACTAAACAACTACAGCAAATACACAAAGAGACGCTTATTGGTTTGTCTCAAGTCTCTCCTCATTTCGATTCATTCTTCATTCACACACTAATGTGATTTACTTAAAGTGCAGGTCCACTCATGTCACCCATTTCTCCATCACCACCATCACCACCACCACTACTGCAGACATGCTCAATAAACTCTAGTGGTTTCCTATTACCGCTAGGATGAAATGGCAAAATGCTCTGCCATTCATAGACCTTCATTGTTTAGTCACCTCTTACTTTTCCAGTCTTCTTACACTTTGCACCCCAACAGGTATACTCTCATTGATCCAGTGACACTGACCTCCTGGCTTCAGTAATAAAACACTCCATTTCTCAGCTTGGAAATAACTAGCTGTTAGCTGTGCCTGGAACTTTCTTCCCAATCTCCTCCAACTACTGACCTACTTGACTCTCACTAAGTACAAACTTAAATTCCACTATCTCAACCTCTCTTCCTTTTAGAGACTTCAACTTGTTCATAATGTATGCATCTTGCTTTCTATATATGTGTTTGTTGTCTCCTCTGTTCGAGGTTAAGCTTCCTGAGGACAGGAACTGTCTTTTGCCTTTTTTTTGTATCCCCAGTGCTTAGCATAGCAACTAGCACGCAGTGGTAGTCACGTAATAAATATTTATTGCTTGATTGGATACATGTTCATAAATGCATGTGTAAACACAAGAGCTATGCAATTAAAATGTACAAATTGTGATGCATATTTATATGTATTATATTATTATTATATTACCATACATATACATATATATAGGTTTATGTACATGTATATTGTACATGTATATTGTATGTATACATATCTGTTAGAAGTCAAATCTTTCTCAGAAAACGAGAATAACTATAATTCATTAGAGCAAAACAGAGGTTGGTCAGCAATATGTAAAGAGGATAGTTGACATACCACTGTCAATGACCTCCTTCTACTCATGTCTCAAAAATAGAATCGTATGTGCAGAACATCAACAGGTCTCTTAAAGGTAAGCTTAGTCTTTTTTTGAGCTATTTACTTTTATTTTTAAGTAAGAATATGTGAGGAGCTATTAAGAAAATAGTTCATACAAGTAGTCTTTATAATATGAATAAAAAAGATCATGTCTGTTGCTTTGGAAAAAGGAAATACTCAGGGGCTGTCTTGGGGCTTAGATTAAAAAGAAAGCAAAAACAAATACATGATTAATTTGTATTGATCTTTAAATTTGTCCATGTGAAAAAGAAAGAAAAATCCCAAATGTGTAGGATTTAAACACCAGACCAAGAACTCTGGTGTTCTTCCAGAAATAATGAACGTGGTTATAATTTAGTAAAGTCTCATAAAAACTCAAAATATCGTGAGTTGTCATATTTCAAAGAAGTTGAAAGGAAACTTGTTCTTTGCCATTTCAGTTGGAGAACATAACTATCTATTCTCCCTGGGTCTTTGAGTCCTCTCAGTTCAAACATAGCAGTGTTTTTCTAAGACATTAACATTTGCTCTTCACAAATGCAAATTCATAGCCACATATCTTTAAGCAAACAACATATATGAAACTAAAATTTCAACACCTAAGAAACTGTCTTTCTTCTTGTGTTAATATTTGAGGGATGGCACTAATTTAAAAGAAAAATGAAAATGTTGAAATCTCCCTAGTATTTTAAACTCACAAAATTATAAGGCTTTCCATTTGCATACTATTTGCAAAGCAATGTTAGACTCTGTCAAATCTCTGGGCACAGATTTGGGTTTGGGAACTTCTAGAGTTTTAACATTGGCTGACCTTGTAACCTGAGAGGGGAAGAGGGTTGAGTCACCGAGGCATTGAAAGAATAAATTGTATTAAAAAAAGAACCCTGTGAAAGGTTGAAGAACTCTATGAGAATATATTAGTTCACATTATCCTTCTCACATACCAAATTTCAGACTCTTTATTTATATTATACAGTGATAATATAATATACAGTGATTTTGATAATATAGAGTGATTTTGATCTGGAAGTTTTGATATACAGTGATTTTGATAATATACAGTGATTTTGATCTGGAAGTTCATTTTTATTAATATCTCCAACTTCTTTCCCACTTATGGGACCTAAAATAATAGACATACCTTTTGTTTGCAACTAGGTAAAAAAATTCTCATTCATTGCTAAGTCATAGTAGACCAAGTTTAAGTGGAGATATATTTTCCAGTTGAGTGATAAGCCACTGAAAAAGGTGGTTCAGTGACGGAAGTGCCAACAAACCCTTTTCCAATGGTGACATGAATGATTCCTCTGTAAGATCTAATTAAAGGTACACACAGCAGGGAAAAAAATGGTAATGTTTAAGGCCCACTGTCCAAATGATCACCAATTTCAGGCTTTTTGCACTCTGGGACAGTAATTGGTAATATTAAAGCAAGGTAACTCCTAATACTTGCCAGATCGCTTAATTTGCTTACCTCTGTAATCTTAATTACAATCCCAGCAAGAGTGTCACCTTTAGAACCGACAGCTGAGTAAGGAATATAAATCAGATAAGTAGAAACTATCTCTTGGTGTCATCTAGTGGCTACATTCCCTTACTGCATAAAAGAAATGTTACACCAGTTTGCTGGAGTGAAGATGGTTTTATTCCATTTGTTTCTGAGTGACTGGAGTGAAAGAAGCTGCCATTTTTAACAGACCAGAGGAGGGTAGTAGCAATGAAACCTTTCTCTGCTCTTCACCCTGGCCCTTCTGCTGTGTCTTCTTATAAGGTCAGGACACATCAATGGAAAGCCAGTTAACATACACTGGTGTGAAGGTGCTGTCTGCTGCCCCATTTAGGCTGCATGACTGAGTGACTGGGTGTTGTTAAGGGACATCCGCAGCCAATACACAAGGTATTTCCTCTTGGCTGACTGAGCAGCACTCAGGGGATTCTGACAGATTGAACTGACACGCTAACAATCTGATTGCAGATGGCACTGGAGGAAGACTCAGTGAAAACGAAGAGTCCCCTGACCCTCCTGTCGTACACTCTCCAATTCCATCCCAAGAATGGAACGTTGCATAAAGTCACACAGGGAATAGGGGGCAGAGGGAAAATACACTTATCCATGGATGCACAGAAATGTCACCTCTAATGTTACGGTTCCTTTAAAAGGACTATAATTTTTCATATCACATCTATGATTTTGAAAGGAAGGGGCATTAAGTCTGGGTTGACATGCATAAATTATTCAGACAATTAAGACCCAACTCCCTACAACTGGTCCTCAAATGTTCATGATTTCAAGCAAAGGTATTTGACTGATGCTATCCTTTTCTTAAATCAGAATTTTCTGTAAAATAAAATTGGTGGTATGTTTGGGCATTCAAATTATTCAAATAATTTACATACATGGAGTCCTAGACTTGCTCTTGCAATACTCGGTATATACAGAACCTGAGATCAAGTCCACATTTGGGAAGGCAAAACGTGGTGATGAATTGAGAAAATTATTCTGATATTTTATGCCTTCAAATTATCTTCCCACAATTACCTAATCTTTCAGGCAAATTATGGGGATTTCTTTGTGGTATGCTATTTTGACTGAATTATCCATAGCATTCTCTTCCCCCCGTCATAGCACTTATTTTCCCTCCAATTTGACATTCGAAAATCACAGCTGTAGAGTTGGCAGAGATTGTAGAGTTCATCTACTCTAGCCTCCTGCCTGGTGTTCAAGAATTCCTTCAACTCAGCTTCTATCAGTAAATATGAATCCCCAGTTTTAGCCCAGTGTCTAGCATACGGTGGGTAATTAATTCATGTTTATTGATTGAAATGTTTTATTGATTCAGTATTGGCTTATTAACTTCCAACAACTGTGGGCGGAATATTTGGACAAGGGAAAATAAAAGGAAAATAGAAACTTCCACAAACTCATGCATTATCTCATAAGATTGAAGCTATTTCATGTCCCCTCTTTTACTCCAATACCAATGAAACTGCACATTCAAACCAAAGATAAACACCCATATAGACAGAGTTAAAGCTCAAGCTTGAGCTATCGCTTGAGAGAGGTAAATGGGAAAGGAGAAAAAGAGAAATAGAAACAGAGACAAAAAAAATGACAGAGAAAGACAAAAGAGAGGGAAGAGAAAAAAAGAGGAAAGAAAGGAAAGTTTGAGTGTATGTGTGTGTGTGAGAGAGAGACAGAAAGATGGAGATAAAAACAGAAAGACAGACAGAGATAGAGACACAGAGAGACAGAGAAATGGAAGCTGAGAGTTACATATGCGTATGTTTAATTGCTTCTATTTTATATGGGCAATGATAAAGTTACCATGTAATCTTGAAAATTCATATCTTTTTCTCTATTTCACTCTACAAAATTAGGAGAAAATTATACAGGGAACTTTCCTTCAGCTTGTCTGCAATTTGCAGCTTTAGAGAAGTGTCTAGGAATGCAGAGAGGTATTGATGTCCTCACATAGCAAGGATGTGCCAGAAGCATCACTTGAACCCAGACTCCTGGACCATGACTTCAAGATTGGCTCTTTGGTCCCTCTGCCATGATGCCTGGTTATTTTCCCCTTTCTCAATTAAAACATTTTCATTCCTTCCTACTTTCCATGTGAAAGATTCCTGGAGAGTTTAGTTATTTACCCAACAACTCAGTTGAACACCATCTCTAGAAGCGAAGCGTTACATCTGGAAAGAGTTTTATTCAAAAGCGCTTTTGTCACCTCCTTCTATGCTGTAGTAAAGACTGGAGCCCAGAGTATAATTTGCTTATCATCATAGAATTATAGGATGGTGTGCATGAATAACAACCTGATAGTTTTCAGAAAGAAGGGCTTACCTTGTGTTACTTTTTCTCTGCTTTTTACAAAAAGAAATGGCATTAAGTGTTGATTGAAAAATTGGGGGACCTCTAAGGAGGTGTGTAATGAACTTCTTTACATGCAGTTGTAAGGGCTAAATCAAAATTGAATATGCATTCTTTAATATACTTTGAGCTTTCTCTTTCAGTGTCAATGTGAAGGCCATTATTTTTTTGCCCATTTTCATGTGCTGTGTATCATATAAAATGAGATGAATCACAAACATGTGATGTTTTCTTTTGGTTCTACTTCAGCCCATATCGTTAGATAATGGACTGGAGCACTGCACATTTGCTTCTACTTTGCTTTTGGAGACATTCCCACATCAAAGAGAGTTTGGGAAATTTAAATTCTTCTTTTTTTTGTACTAAGCCAAACAATTTTAGTATATAGAAAAAGAATGAAGAAAATTGGAGCATTCTTTGCAATATATTTTCTAAAATTACATATAAGAACATAAACTACAGTATTATAAATACTATATATAATATAGATGCTAACTATAGGATAGAGAAGATCAATAATTACTTACTGACCCACTTATTTATGAATGCCTATATATATACATATATATATATATATATATATATATATACACTTGCATGCACACATATATAGGTATGTCTACTTAATCTTTAACAAAAGAATGCTTTTAAATATAATATTTTATGTAGGAATTAAAAAAAACCTTAAACAGCTAATCATATCATTTATCTCATCATACCTTATCACAAGCAGTAGGTGATACAGTGGATTTAGCATTGGACTTAGAGTCAAAAATTGAATTCATAGTCTTCCTCAGATCCAGCTGGGTAACCCTGGGCAAATCACTTAGGTTCTGTTTGCCTCAGTCCCCTCAACTGTAAAATGAAAATCACAACTACCTTACAGGATTGTTGTGACAATCAAATGAGATAATATTTGTCAAGTGCTATATAAATATTTATTCCCTCCCTTAATTATGTTTTATAGTTATAATCAATAGTATCCTGTTGTTTTAGCCTTGCCTTGATTTTGGACAGTCTCTTGGTAGTTCAGGTTCATTAACAGAACAAAATGAAATATTCATAAGTCATTCAGCAGTTAACAAAAGATTTATTTAGTCAAAGCAGAAGAGTATTCAACTAGTATATGTATCCAGGATACTTAGAGTTGGTTCAGCTGACCAAAGCTCACCTGTCTTTGAACTGCTCATCTTAGGCAGGAATGCCAGGCGGCACAGAAGTAGAGACTCATCCTAATTGTTTTATATTCAGATCACCAGGAAGTGTTTTCAACAGACCCCGAATATTCAAATTTCAAGGACAACCTCTAAACTTTTAAGAAGAAACTAAATTAACTTGTATTGGGGAAGGAGGTAAGGCTCCCTCCCAAGATACCTGTTTTTCATGGTATTGTATATTGGAATTAGATGAAACAGTTGAACCAAATTAATTTATCATCCTTTTGGGCAAAGTACTAGTATGTTTTACTTGTACAGGAAAATCACTGCCACCTTCTCTCTCTCTCTCTCTCTCTCTCTCTCTCTCTCTCTCTCTCTCTCTCTCTCTCTCTCTCTCTCTCTCTCTCTCTCTCTCTCTCTTTTTGGTTGGTTCATTGTTTTTACTCTACCGAGGCCCATTCCTAGAATACCCAAAAGAGTCCCCTAAACAAAACAGTATTGTGTTACCCACTCCTAAATAGAAACAAACATTTACTTACACAGGGAGGGGAAAATCACACTAATTTTATTTAACAAATAGTTGATATACTTTCATTATCAGTATAATGCCAATAGACAATCCCAAGTTTGAAGGATGAGTGAACTAGAGAAGTAGACTCCTATTGCAATGTACTTTGAGGGTTCACATTGACTAAAACTACAACTTATGACTCCACACGTGTTTACCTTTAATAGTCAACTAGAGCATAATTAGTTCAAAACCAAGATATTCAAGATAATGATAATAATATTTAATATAACTCCTACTGTGTGCCTGGCACTTTATAAATATAAACTTATTGAATCTTCAAGATAACTCTGGGAGATTAGTACTACTACCATCCCTATTTTCTAGAAGAGGGTACTGAGACAAACAGAGATGAAGTGACTTGTCTAAGTTCACACAGTCATTAAGTATCTGTATGGGATTGAAACTCAAGTATTCTTCACTCCAGGTCCTGCATTCTATTCACTGTGCCATCTAGCTGCCCTCCCCTAGACTGGTATAGTAAGAAAAGTAGCAATAAAGTATTTTCCCCTAAAACCTGGAACATACTCTCTGACAAATATGCACAATATTGTTGGGAAGAGTGGATCCTTTTAGGGAAGTTGTAGGAAACATATATGGCCAGGGCACATTATTTGGAGGTATACGAAAAATGACCACGTTTAGTTAGAGCTCACTTCTGGAAAGGCACCCATGTACATAACATGCATGGTCAGGAACATATTAAGGGGAAATTTACATGTCCTACACTAGAAGTCATCACACTACAACTTGAGCAGGATGTGCTCTCCTGCTGATTTTTGCTGGATATATAACCTTATTAGACACTACTGCAATGGACACATTTCCTCTTTTGGATGCTGTTCATCATCAGGTTGTCACCTAGATGTAAAGTCACAGAAGACAAGCAGACTCCACTGGCCAGGACCAGGTATAAGCCCTATGGTTTTTCCATCAGCTTTTATTTCCTGCCTTAGTTGAAGTTTTTGGCTATAATGGCTATTAGGTCACTAATAAAAGTGTGGGTGAGCTCTGCTAAATTTCTACTGTCAAAAATGGATGCTTTCAGGATACACACATACATGCACACATATATGGATATCTACATATATGTGCATACACATGTATTTGTATGTGTGTACACACACATATATGAATAATAATCCAATTTTTCCTAAAAGGTCAAAGGTTTTTCTATGACTTTTGCAAGAGAGTTCTTTATCAACTCTAAAACCAGGCGTAACTGAAAATGGAGCAGGAAATACAGGAAGAAACTTCAGTTTTATTTTGTTTAGTTTTTTTCTTTTTCTTTAGGAAGTGGTACATCTCTTCCTTTCAAGCATCTTGATTACTAGGCATTTTATCTCTACCAGGGGCTTATTTATTTTAAGTATGCAGAGCAGGGTCCTCCTAGCAACCTAGGGCCTTCAATTTAAAAGCCTAAAGACTTAGGTCTCTATGTAAGGGTGAACCCATTTAGAATTTAACCAGGTTAAGTGACAGAAGAGAGGGAAGCAGAGACATAGAAATGGAAAAGAGAAGCCTTTGTAGAGCTGAGGAAGGACTCCATATTGTAGAAGGGGTTGAATAAGACAAATGTATTTGAGAGGTCATCTGGGTGGTGCAGTGGATACAGCACCAGGCCTGGAATTAGGAAGAAAAATATGCTTAAATCTAACCTGAAACACTTACCAGCTAAAGCCTATTTGTCTCAGTTTTCTCCTCTGTAAAAGGAGCTACAGAAGGAAATGGCCAACCTCTCCAGTTCGCCAAGATAACCCCAAATGGCATCATGAAGAGTCAGACATTACAGAAAACTGTTGGAAAACAAAAACAAGTACTTCTAAATCTCTAACCCAAGCCATTCATCAACAAAATCTAATAAGAATTTGAGATCAAGAACTTCAGTCATGATCATAAGTAATTGTGAAGTCCCCCACTGAAGGAACTTGCGATGGATCCAAAAGGACTGTCTACTTCTAAAAATGTGTGGGGATGTTTTGGTTTGTTTTTCAATTTAGAGGTCCTAAATGCTGTTATTTTTAGTCACATCTAACTCTTCATGAGTTTCTTGGCAAAGCTATTGTAGTGATTTCCTTCTCACACTCATTCTACATATAAGAAAACTGAGGCAAATAAGGTTAAGTGACTTGCCCAAGGTCACACAACTAGTGAGTATATGAGGTCATATTTGAATTCAGGACTCTATCCATTGAACCACCTAGCTACCCCTGGCTAGATGTACTGTCCTCAGTAAGGAAATGATAAATGCTGGTGGATTTATTCATATACTGCAAAGTATAGATGTTTCAGAATTATAGAAATTCCCAAGTGAAGATGGAATACTGTAACAAGACTTTCATTTAGCCATGTATCATGAAAAAATATATAATTTATTCACGAGATGAAGATAAACATGCCTCAATGATCTGGGAATACATATAACAAATAAAGCTTATGAATACCTCTGGGTTATAATCAAGGCTAGACTTGCAAAAATGGACTATTGGTCACATTTTCACATAAAATACAACATGATAAAATTTGTGGTTTTATTATGAAAAGTTAAAGAATGTATATCCACATTTTGAGAACTCCACACCAAATTGTATATAAGTAGTTAAATGAAAGGTCACACTTCACATTGAAAGTTTTTTTTTAAGATGTAAAAATGTGTGAGGTATATTTTATGTTAATTAATCATACTTTCTCCTAGGCAATTTGTACACCACTGTATGATCTAATCATGTGAAGAATTTCAAATTTTAAGGTGAGCAGTTCATCATTTGTTCTAGAAATGATAGAATTGCAATAAAATGTTTTAAGCTAGGAAATTTAATGGTCAAATATGTGCATCTGAAAGATTATTTTGGTCAGACTTTTCTTCCTCCGATGTTTCTGTATCAGTAATTTTTATCATCCTCTTCAACAAGTCAGCTGAATTGAAAATATATTAGAAGTATAATTTTAACTTATCTAAATCACACTAAAAATGTTCCATGTTTGAAAAGAGAAACAAGGGCAATTCAAACAATTTGAAAGAGAAGGTATTTCACCCATATTCTCAAGAAAATCTGCCACCAAGGTAAGTGAGAATAGAACATTTTGAGATTCAGACAGACTTTGGCAGAACACCAGGCTTTTTCTGTGGAGGTCAATAAAGAGGAAAGTTTTCTCTCATTACCTACAGCAATACTGAAGACAAAGCCAACCTTATACTTTTGCCTCTTACTGAAAATAGTACCTTTGTAATTAAAGTTCTCATTTTCTAAACATTTATCTGAATCACAAAATGTTCACTTAATTAATATAACTCTATACTGTAATATTAACCTCCAGAAACTTGAGCATATGTTTATCACTAGACACAATACCCTCACCGAACCACACCATCTCAGAGTAAAGTACCTCAGAGTCCAGCTTATTCAAGCAGTATCTGAACAAGAACTCTCTCTATAACTCTTCTAAGTGATAGCAATCCAGCCTTTGTTTAAATATCCCAGTGAGAGGGAAGCCACTATCAATGAATCATCCCATTCTAGTTGGGAAAAATATTACTTGTGAAGTTATTTTCCTCACAGGAAGACTAAATTTGCCTCTTCCCAACTTCCATCTAATGGTCCTAATCATCTCTCTGAGAAAATAGAGTAAGTCTAATCCTTCTTTCATGTGACAAATATTTAGACCTTCTTGGTTTTCTCTGCTCCAGGCTAAATATATGGAGTTCCTTCAACTGAACTCTATGACATGATCTTGAGGGCCTTGACTACCTCACTGTTAGCTGATGTCTTTTCTAAAATGTGGTCCCCAGAACTGATTAGAGAGCCACAGATAGATCCTAAACCTGTCAGAATACAATGGGACTGTGATCTCACCACTTCTGAACATTATGCCTATCTTAACCAAAGCATAAGATTGCATCAACATTTTGGATTGACATGTCACACGGTTGACTCAGTGAATTTGGAATCTGCTAGAAATTTGAGATGTTTTCATACTGTCTCTTACCTAGTCATTCAATTGACCTTTTGCACTTTTAATTTTTTTTAAAAAGCAAGTATCCATGAAAGACCAGAAATTTCCTATTAAATATCGTCTAATGGATTGGATATAGCATTGTTGCCTGTCAAAGTCTCTGCATCATGGTGCTACTCTAAAAGAAGAAAGAGTTAAATTTTAAATTAGTTCTGATTTGACTTTCTTCTGGAGTTCTCAGTGGCCCACCAGGAGAAAGTCTTAGAAATTTTCAAGACAAAATATAGTTTTCAGTACTATTCTGTCTTAGCTGTTTTCTCTTGGATACTTTAATTTTTGGGGGAGGTTTGTTTTCTTTTGGTTTTCGGTTTTACCCATTTCACATGTGATAACTAGAATCAACCACAGCCTTCTAATGTAGACTGAAAGAGTAAATAGGACAATACTTAGATGTGTAGCATACATATACTCAATACATATGTGTATACATATTACCTGGCAACTAGTTGATACAGTGGATAGAGTGCTGAGCCTAGAGTCAGGAAGACCTGAGTTCAAATTCAGCCTTGGACATTTACTAGCTGTGTGTATAAATAAGCATGCCAACTGCCGGGGCGGGGGGCGGGGGCGCTGCTATCATAGGATCTTAGAACTGCATCCATAAAAGGAAATGCAACTTTTGAGGGGTCAACAATCACTTTAATCAAGCACAAGTATCAATCCTTTTAGTCAAGCACATATATCATTCACCTAGTTCAGGGAACTCGATACCCTGAACCCCAAAGTAATCAACAGATATGGCTTCCTCTGAACAATTCCATAGACAGACAGTTGTCTATAACTACCAGAGAGGGAAGTATGACATCTGAGTACTCAAAGCATGGGGGTCCCTTAGTGGCTTCCCAGAGTCCTCCTCTTCTTACCAAAACTTATTACCAGACTAAGCCCCAACATAAAACCTTACCCTCAGAGTCTTTATACACTTTTTAGAGACAGAGGACATCACATCCCATGAGAACAAGTACCTCGCTAACAAAAGGCATGGACCTTCTTACAAATCTTCCCAGGTAGGACGATGGGTGGGAAAGATCCTCCCCAGTCACATTCAAATAGATGAATTATATTTTTTGATTATATTAAAACAAAAACAGTAAAAGATTCTACTTTGCTTGCCATTACACTGTGTGACCTGGGCAAGTCACTTAACACAGTTTGCCTCAGTTTCTTCATCTATAAAATGATCTGGAGGAAGAAATGGCAAATCATCCTAGGAACTTTGCTAACAAAATGCCAAATGGGATCACATAGAGTCAAACATGACTGAAACGACTAAACACCAACAACAAAATATCATATATATATATATATATATATATATATATATATATATACATATGTACATGTGTATTATGTATATTTGTTTACATTTTTGTAATCATATATGCACACACATAGAAAGGATATGGAAAATAAAACCAGGGAATTCCTACTGACTAAATTCCCTCTTTAAATACAGATTAGGATCTGTTTTATTTTCACTTATTATCATGGAAAATTGCCTAAGGCACAAGATAGTGACTTGGCCAGGATCATATAATTAGTATATTACAGACACAATACTTGATCCCAGGGTTTCTGATCCTGAGATTGTTTCTCTTTTCCCTGTGTAATTCAATATATAATGTTTTCTTTCCTCCATGTTTTGTTGAAAATGAAAGTTCATTAGTCTTGCAAACTACATTGGCTTTTCCCATTGCTGGTTGGATATTATAAATACCAAAATGTCAGTTTGATGGGTGGCATTAAGTTATTTATTGACGATTTTAAAAATACTTGATGCAAACCTTTGCATTAATTGAATAGGATATAAAGATTGAAATATTGGGTATTATATACTTTGAAGAAGTCAAGTTTAGTAGTTTGGCTTTGATAACTGGTTAACTGTTTATAGCCTACTCTTTCAACCTTATTATATGTAGAGTCACCTTCATACTTTCTGTGGTTCATACAAATTGATCTTGCTATCTCTTCCACATAATCCGTCATGTAAGCCGAGGTTTTCCTGGGCCTGATATGTTTAAATGACTTTCTATTGTCTTTGGTCATGGAGATAATCTGATTGTCAAAAGTAATATGAAGTTCATCATATAAAACCAGATTTAAAATATTAAATGAACTAATTATCCTTTGAATGATTAAGAAGGTTATAGCATCCATCCCTGATGTTTGTAAATAATATGATTTGATATTTCTCCAAGTGGGAAAAATCTCTTTGCAAAGGTGTAGAATTTCAAAGAAAAATAGTTAAGATCAACTCCAACATGGAATCCTAAGGTCATAGAAACATAGATTTAGAGCTAGCTAGTACCTCAGAAGTGATTCAATCTAGCTCTATTGTTTTATAGATGAGGAAAGTGAGGCCCAGATAACTTAAATGATGTGCCAGAGCTTACAGAGCTACTAAGTGTCTGTGGTGCTTTTCCTCCTGATTCCACATCTAGGACTCCATCCATTGTAACTGGTCCCTAATCTCTCCAAAAAGAGCGCAATCTTCCTCATAGGAGGCAGTTTCTCTCTTCGGCCAATTTGACTTCTATGGTTATTGTCAGAGGAAATGCTCTAATTTGGTGTATACACTCCAATTTTGATAGCTTTTTATAAGGTGTTTCTGAGAATTATTGTCATTTTAATAATTTCTATCCCTGTTATGTGTTTTCTATTTCAAAAACATGGATGACTTAAGCTAATTATTTTATTTTTAAAAATAATTCTATGTCTCATTTCATGAATTGACAAACAAAGCCTTGTGAAGATACTAGACTTTATCTAGTTCTTTATATAAATAATAACAGAGCTTAGCAGTATAATGGGAAAAGTGTTGAATGTGGAGTTAGGAGGCACAGAGGATGATTTCACATTTGTCCTCTGACATTAATAGTTCAGTTATTACAGACAGGGAACTGAAAGTCTCTTAGTCTCTGTTTCTTTATCTGTAAAATGGAAATTATACCTAACTTGCAGGAGTTTTGGTCAGAATCAGTAAGATGACATATATGAAGAAATTTCTAAACCTCGAAGTGCTATAAAATGGTAGCAATTATTGTGGATATTCACAATTTTGTCATATGAGGCAAGAAATGCAAGTATTATTTATCCCTATTTATAGAGAAAGAAAATGAATCTCAAAGAGGACTGACTTGCCCCAAATTTATTAATTTCCTGAGTAAGGATTTTAACCCAAGTCTTTTCATTCTATGTTGGCTATACATCCCAGTAATACCATGCTATCTCACATTGAGTGAGAATTAGCAGAATGCAAAGATTCCCTGTTCTGTGACTCATACCTGTGTGTACTTGGGTTCACACCTGAGATTCCTCATTTGAAAAATAAGAAGATTGAATCAGATCTCTTAGGTTCTGTCCTACTCAATATCTACAGTCCAAAGAGCACACTGACTATATCAATAAAATCATAAATATTTATTAAGTACTCGACATTGTGTTACTCACTGGAGATATGAAAAGAGATACCTTGAGGAGTTTACAATCTAGTAGAAGAGAAAAATCATGTAAACAAATATATAAAAAGCAAACTACAATCATGATAAATAGGAAATAATAACACAGAAATAGCAGTAGAATTTAGAAGCTCTGAAAAGACTTTCTGTGAAAGATGAGATGTTTGCTGTGATTTAAAGGAAGCCCTGAACGTCTGAAGGCAAAGCTGAAGAGAGAAAGCATTCTAGGCACGGGAGACAGCCAGAATGAGATGGAATATCTTGTTCATGTAATAGCTAGGAGGCCAATTTAACTGAATCCAGTACTAAGGGAGTAAGGTTCAAGAGGACTAGAAAGATAGGAGAAGGTTAGGTTATAAAGAGCTTTGAATGCCACATAGGACATTTTGTATTTGATCCTGGAGGTAATATAGAGTCATTGGAATTTGTTGAGTGGGAGAGTGACATAAAGCATGAAAGGTAAATTTGAAAATTATCAGCATAAATATGGTAATAAAATCCTCTGATAAAGCCACCAAGTGAAGTGATGTAGAGAGAGAAAAGAAGATGGCTCAGGACAGAACCCTGAAGGACACCATGATCTGGATGAGGATCTAGCAATGGAGACTCAGGAGAGGTCAGATAAGTAGCAGGAAAATCATCAGAGTGATATCCCCAAAACCTGGAAGAAGAAAACATCAAGGAGATATGGTAATCAACAGTGTCCAAGGCTGCAGAGATGACTAGGATCTAAGTAAGAGGTCCTTGGCAGCATGGGAGAGAAAAGTTTCAGTGGAATGATAAGGTTGAAAGCTGGACTGTAAGTGTTTAAGAAGAGTGCCAGGAAAGTGGAAGCACTTATTAAAGAAAAATTCTTTTCAAGGAATTTAGTTACAAAGGATAGGAGGGATATAGAATAATAATAGATTTGGAAGGGTCAAGTCAGATTTCTTTTCTGGATGGTGAAGAAAGGGATATGATGTGAGAAGGAGAGAATAATCCAGTAAACAGGGAAAGCCTGGAAATAAATAATATAGTAGAGATGAAAGAAGGGACACTATAATGGAGTCATATAGTAGCAAAGCATTTTATGCTGAAATATAAAACAATATACTCAAATTCATTATTTCATAGTATTATTTTAAAGACAGGTTTCTATGGGAAAAAAGGAGCTATTTCATGCAAAGAGATGACTGACTGCAAAACATTATAACTAGAAAAAGATTTTATCCCTCATCTCATTCGGACCACCCCTTCTATAGTGGAGGAAACTGAAACAGAGATATGATGTGACTGGCTCAGGTCATCCAACTATTGGTAGACTTTGCACATGGGATTGAATTTATTTCCTTATTTGTAACTTTGTATTCTTTCCACTCCACTCTAATGAATTTGACTTTAAATGCTCTGCAACTTATGTTTGAATTTTAGTTTTAAAACATTCAGAACATCTCTATCAAAAGGAAATTGAAATTTTTCTGTTTGATATAGAAAGAAAAGCTGACTGCAAACTCTCTTTCCATGCATTTCTCTGTTTCATGTACACTATGGTACAATCTAACCGGCCTTCTTACTCTACTCACAAACAATTCTCTATCTCCCAATCCTAAGCCTTTTCACTGCCTGAGTCCTATATTTGTAATGTCTTCCCCCATCATTTCTGCTTCTTTGAATCAATTTGTTCCTTCAAAACTTAGTTTAAGGGCTACTTTCTGCATTAAGGCCTTTCTTAATATTTCCAATCTCTAGTGCTTCTCCCCCCAAAATGCCTTTAATTCATGTTGAATGCATTTTCAATGCATTAAGATTTTTTTTTAAATATAAAAAGTTGTAAGCCTTTTATATGCCAATAATTTGATTTCTTATGTTTTTGTCATTTTTTTCCAGTTATGGCTGACTTTTGTGACCTCATTTGTTTTTTGTTTTTGTTTTTTGGTGGAGATATTAAAGTGGATTGCCCATTTCTTTCTCCAGGTCATTTTACAGATGAGGAATTTAGGCAAAAAAGGCTAAGTGACTTGTCCAGAGTCACACAGCTAGTAAGTATCAGAGTGGAGATTTGAACTCATGAAATGTAGGCTTCCTAACTTCAAGCCTGGCTGTATGCACTGTTTCACCTAGGACTTAACATAGTTTAGAGACAGACAGACAGACAGATGCATCATTCAAGAGAATATAAAATCATTGAGACTGGTTCTATTTTGCTTTTGCCTTTATATCTGCAGGAACTAGCGTGGTGCCTGACATATAGTAGGCACTTTTAATAAATGTCTATTGATTGACTTTTATCTTATTCATAAGACCCGCCTACTACATGAAGCCTTTCTTTATAATTCCTGCCACAGAATTTTTTCTCCTAAATTACCTTATATATTTTAGACTTTTTGAGTTTACAGTATCAGATCAATCACAGACAATAAAGCTGCCCTTAAGTGTCAAGTGATAAATGAACAAAACATCTTTCCTAACTTTTCTTTCAAAGGTCATCCATTTCCTTTAATATTATTAAGCAGACTATACCTTAGTTAGCTTTTCAATGTTTGTGAACATACATTTTTCAGTCTCTGATGGAGTGTAAATATATCCTAGAATAAAACCATAAAACCTTTACTGTGTGTGTTTATGAAAGAGAGACAGAAACAGAGACAGAGACAGAGACAGAAACAAAGAGAGAGGAGAGAATAAGAGTGTGTGTGTGTGCCTGCATGCATGAGTGTGGGCATGTGTGTGTGTGTGCCTGCATGCATGAGTGTGGGGCATGTGTGTGTGTGTGTGTGTGTGTGTGTGTGTGTGTGTGAGCTCATGAGGAGGAAACTTAAGCAGCTTGGAAATATCTACCCATTGTCTAAATGTAAATATTTTCTTTGGTCCCCTTGATGCAAAAAATACAAAACTGAGAATCAATCAAAGCACTGTTCAGAGGTAGGCAGTTCCTGTGCAGCCTCTAGCATGATCTCACCCGTCTCAACACTAGAGAGTTTAAAAGCCTACCTGCTTTTCTTCTCCTCTCATCTTCACCGCCTTCATTCTGCTGGTCCACATTTTCATGTGCCAGATCCAGGGAAGGAGTCTGTCAGCCGCAGCACAATAACCCTGACGGAAAATTAGATGAAATAAAACGGCCGCCTTTGCTATGGTAAAAACACTTTTAAGTGCTGACCTACAGCACACTTGACAAAACAAATATATATATTTGTTACCCTGCCCTTTTTTTCTCTCATAACCTGTCTTTGGACCACAAAGGAACAAAAACCTTTAATGTAGCGAGGAAGATAATGAAAATGGGCCCCTTTAAAATACTATTCACTAATATGCCATTATCCAGGGATGATATTCAGAGGAATTAAAATATGCAGAAAAGATGAAAATAAAATTAGTACTATCCATTTTTTATATTTTATCTGTCCATAGCATGCTCTCTGTCTCACTCTCTCTCTCTGTCTCTGTTTCTCTCTCTCTCTCTCTCTCTCTCTCTGTCTCTCTCTCTCTCTCACTGCTCAGAAATTTGTTTGTTTTTGACAAGTTACATTGATCCAGCATTCCTCTCTTCCCACCCCCATAATAGAGACTAAATTTTTGTCTTTCTTTGTATCCATAGCACTTAGCACAATGCCTACCACATAGCAAGTACTTCATAATGTTTATTGACTAATGCTTTTGAAGATTTAACTGGTTTTGTTTTAACATCACAAATATTTGTAAATAAGCCCTGCTCTACTCCATAAGAGGTCTTTTATAAAAAAGTAAAACATAATACAGTGATAACATCTGAAAGGATTTGCAACATTTTACATCTGTAGCACCTTCCCAAATGGATTTATAAAAGTTAATATAAATCTATTTTCGCTCCTATCTGCCTACTACTGTAATGAGGGAAAAAAATCAAAAAATGGAATCTTTGTAACAAATATGCATAAATAGGGATAGTCAAACAATCTCAATGGCTATATATATATATATTATATATACATATAAACATGTATGCACATGTGTATAGGTATGTATGCATATATATATATGTGTGTATACAACACACATCTGAACCCTAAGTTCATCACTTCTCTGAAATAAACATGTTTCATCATCACTCTTTGATAATCATTAATAGAATTTTAATGATCATAATTCTTACAACTTTCCAAGTCACTGATATTTATAGTGCTATGTGCTATATAGTGCTATAGTGCTGTTGTTATTGTACCTGATTGCTTTTTTCTACTTCTGCTTCTTTTATTCTGGATCAGTTTATGAAAACCTTAAGAATCGCTCATCTTCATATTATTGATGGTATTGTATGTAACATTCTTTTACTCACTTCACTCTGTATCAGTTCATATAAATTACTCTGTATATCTTTAAAATCTTCTATTTCCTCATTTCTTATGAATATTCAATTACATTTTATATATATAATTTATTTAATGATTCCCAAATTAATTTAGGGGTGAAATAAGAATGTTCACTATTAACATTTCTATTTGACATATCAATAGAAATACTAGCTATAACAATACAACAAGAAAAAAAATTGAGGGGAATTACCAGAGTTAAATGGGGAAAAATCCCATTTTGAAGATGATATATGATGACTATTCCCTAACTGTTACAGTTAGAGAATATGCTCCAAGTCCAAAAAAAAAAAAAAAAAAAACTTTGGTGAAAATAAAATGATACATTGTCAACCAAAATTCAATTCAATTACACACACACACACGCACACACACAGTGACAACCCGTGACACATTTTTGTCAAATTCCAAAAGAATACTGTTCCCCACCCTCAAGGAGCTTATATTCTAAGGAGAGAAGATACAGAAATATGGATATAAATTAATTTGGAATTGCAGAACTTAGGGGAGAGAGAAGTCTTAGGAAGAAAGTACAGGAATTAAAAAAAGTGTAAGAAGAGCATCTGGGTTGAGCCTTGGATTAAACCAAAGAGTAGATGTGACAAACTTTGATGAGGAATATCATTTTAGGACTCAAAACATCTTTTTTTTTTTTTTAATTTATTTTTTATTTATTTATTTAGCATTTTACATTCATTTTCACACAAATTTTTGGGTTCCAAATTTTCTCCCCTTTTCTCCCCTCCCCCCACCCCCAATACCCCAAGCAATCTAATTTTTCCCTATCTCCAATCTGTCCTCTTTTCTGTCATCCCTCCCCTTCCCTTGTCTCTATCTTCTCTTTTCTCCTGTAGGGCCAGATGACTTTCTATTCCTCATTAACTGGATGTCTTCTTTCCTAGTTGCAAACAACAATACTAAACAATTGTTCCTAAAACTTTGAGTTCCAAATTCTCCCCATCCCCTCCCTCCCCACCCATTCCCTTTGGGACGGCAGGCAATTCATTATAGGCCATATCTGTGTAGCTTTGCAAATGACCTTCCTGATAGTCGTGTTGTGTAAGACTAACTGAATTGCCATCCCTCCTAACCCTGCCCCTCATTGTTTCTCTTCTGTCCTTTGATCCTGTCCCCTCCCCAAGTGTTGACTTTCAATTACTACTCCCCTCCTCCCTTTGCCCTCCCTTCCATCATCCCCCCCCAATATCTCCTTCTCCCCCACTTTCTTATACTGTAAGATAGGTTTTCATACCAAAATGAGTGTGCATTTCACTCCTTCGTTTAGTCAAATGTGATGAAGGTAAACTTTTGTTTGTTTGTTTGTTTGTTTGTTTTTTTTCCTCAGCTCTCCTCTTTTTCCCTCCACTAAAAACATCTCCTACTTGCCTCTTAAATGACATATAGTTACCCCCTTCCATTTCCCCCTCTTTCCTCTCCTACTACATTTCTCTCTCACACCATTTACCTTAATTTCTTTTAAGGTATGGTCCCATCCTATTCAGTTCAATCTGTGCTCTCTGTCTCTGCATGTGAATGCATGTGTGTATGTGTGTGTGCATGCGTGTACATGTGTATGTGTGGTCCCACCAACCACCCAGATACTGAAAAGTTTTAAGAGTTAGAAATATTGTCCTTCCCTGTATGAATGCAAACAGTTCATTTCTGGTAAGTCCCTTAATACTTCTCCTTGCTGTTTACTTTTGCATGCTTCCTCTCATTCTTGTGTTTGAAAGTCAAATTTTCTTTTCAGCTCTGGTCTTTTCATTAAGAATGCTGGAAAGTCCTCTGTTTCATTGAAAGACCATATTTTCCCTTGAAGTATTATACTCAGTTTAGCTGGGTAGGTGATTCTTGGTTTCAGTCCTAGTTCCTTTGCCTTCTGGAATATCCTATTCCACGCCCTTCGATCCCTTAATGTAGAAGCTGCTAGATCTTGGGTTATCCTGATTGTATTTCCACAGTACTGGAATTGTTTCTTTCTAGCTGCTTGCAAGATTTTTTCCTTGAGCTGGGAGTTCTGGAATTTGGCCACAATGTTTCCTAGGAGTTTCTCCTTTTTGGATCTCTTTCAGGTGGTGATCGATGGATTCTTTCAATACTTATTTTGCCCTCTGGTCCTAGAATGTCAGGGCAGTTTTCCTTGATAATTTCATGCAAGACGATGTCTAGGCTCTTTTTTTGATCATGGCTTTCAGGTAGTCCCATAATTTTTAAGTTGTCTCTCCTTGATCTATTTTCCAGGTCAGGTGTTTTTCCCATGAGATATTTCACATTCTCTTCCATTTTATCGTTCTTTTGGTTTTGTTTGGTGATTTCTTGGTTTCTCATAAAGTCATTAGACTCCATCTGTTCCATTCCTAATTTTGAGAGAACTATTAAATTCAGTGAGCTTTTGAGCCTCTTTTTCCATTTGGGTCCATTCTGCTTTTGAATGCATTCTTCTCCTCATTGGCTTTTTGAACCTCTTTTGCCAATTGAGTGAGCCTATTTTTCAAGGTGTTATTTTCCTCAGCATTTTTTTGGGTCTCCTTTACCAAGATATTGACCTTTTTTTCATACTCTTCTTGCATCTTTGTCATTTCTCTTCCCAGTCTTTCCTCCACCTGTCTAACTTGCTTTTCAAAATCCTTTTTTAAGCTCTTCCAAGGCCTGAGCCCACCCCAACAACCCCCCTGGGGTGTCTGGGGTACTGAGGCCCCGCCCTCCACATCTTTCCCTGATGGGAAAAATACGTTCTCGTCCTCCCCATCAGATCCGAAGGTCGGGATCATTTGCATTTGTTGGAAAAAACTCTCTAAAGTCTTATTTTTCTTCCCCTTTCTAGGCATTTTCCCCAGCCAGTTACTTGACTTCTGAGATTCCTTTCCACCCCCCGCCTGGATCCGCCCAGCTAGTGCTTGGCCTCCTGAGATTCAAATGCGCTTTCCTGCGGCAAGCTTTAGTTCTGGCGCAGGGGTGGGGGCAGGGCAGCCTCCTAAGCTTGGGCCCTCAGGGGCGTTCTGCAGAGACTTTCAGGAACGGAGCGGGTGGGGGCGGGGTGGGGGGCCCCCGCCTGCTGTGCTCAGCTCCCTTGGGGGTTTTATTCAGAGGCGTTCAGCAGTAGAGGCAGGGTGGGGGCAGGGCCGTCTCCCCTGCTCGGCTCCCTCAGGTTGGAAAGACCTTCAGTATTGAAGATCCTACCTGCTGCTGGGGGGATTCCTGAGTCCCGGGCCATTGCCGCCTCAGCCGCTCGCCCACGCCTCTGCCTCCGCCGCTTCCTGCCCCTGTCTCTGCCGCCCCTTCCTCCCGAGGGGGCCCGAGTCACAGAGACACTCTGCTCCCCTCCCCTATCGCAGCCTTCTTTCTTACTGACCTGTAGCTTCTGTGGACGGAGGGACTTTCCCGGCTGCCGGAGCTTCCCCCGGAGCTTTCCTCTCTGAAGTCTGCTCGGGTCAGTTTCTCTGGGGCCGCGGCCAGGGGTGGGGCTGGGGTCCGCTTTTCGGGGTGCGATGGACCCCGGGGACGGCTCTCCAGGGTTCAGTGGAACGGAAATCTCTTCCCCTATGTTTATGCACCCCCTGCAGAGATTCAGAATTTATGGGGATCTCCTTTTACCTCAATTCCATGGGTTGTGGGCTCGGAGCTCGTAAATGTGCATCCTTCTACTCCGCCATCTTGGCTCCGCCCCAGGACTAAAACATCTTGTAGGAAGAAATAGAAATAGGAAATGAAATGTCAACTTCATGGAAGAGCTAGTAGAACAGTTTGGCAGAAATGTGTTATATATAAAAAATAATATGAAATATATCTAGAAATGTAAGTGGGAACGAGATTGCAGAAGGTATAGAAGGCCAGACTAAGAAGTGTGCATTTATCTCAGAGAAATAGGAACCTAGGAGTGACATGAACACATCTGTGGTTTAAGAACATTAATGTGGCTTCTGTATGGAGTGTGGATTAGAGAGACGATACATAGGAATAGATCAATTAGAAGGTAGTCATAATAGATGAGGCAAGAGGTGATGAGGGATTGAACTGAGATCGTGGTCATATGAATGGAGAGGAGACAGATATAGACAGAATCTAAATTGCAAGATGTGAGGAGTTCAAGTGAAAGAAGATTCAAAAGCAATCCTGAAGTTATAAAGCTAGGTATCTTGAGGGACCATGGGGTGTTGCACAGAAATAGATGCGATTTAAAGGAAGTATGGATTTAGGAGTGAAAATGAAGAAACTTATTTCTGATAGGCTGAATGTAAGATGCCAAAAAGCCATCCAGATAGAGATTTTAAACAGAGGGTTGGAAATGGGAACAGTAATTCAGGAGATATAGTATAGCTGGACACCTGGACTTGAGAATCATTTGCATACAAATGATATTTGAGCTCCTTTTTTAAAAAAATATATTTATTTTCAATTTACTTCCATTCACTTCCAGAAGATTCTGAATTCAAAATTTTCTCCCCATTTCTCCTTTCCCCCACCCCAACTATCGGTTTACCCCAATTTGCTCTCCCTTCTATCACCCCTTTTTTCCCATCCCCCTCCCTTCTATTTTCCTGTAGGGCAAGAAAAATTTCTATACCCCATTTCCTGTACAACTATCTCCCAATTGTATGCAAAAACAATTTTTCATATTCATTTTTAAAGCTTTGAGTTCCACATTCTCACTAATCCTCCCTCCTCACCCACCCTCATCAAGAAAGCAAGCAATTTGATATAGATCATACATGTGTAGCCATGCAAGACACTGAAATAAGAGTCATGTTGAGAGACTAACCCCCATTTCCCTCTATCTTGTACTACCCTCCATTTATTCCATCCGCTCCCTTGACCTGTCCCCACACAAGAGTGCTTACTTTTGATTAGCCCTTTCCCCAATCTGCTGTTCCATCGATTATTCTCCCTCTCCTATCCCTTTCACCCTGCCTTACCGCATGGTAAGACAGATTTTTGTACCCAATAGAATGTGTGTTATTCCCTCCTTAAGCCAAATCCAATGAGAGCAAGGATGACTTATTCCCTCTCCCCTTCCCCACTTCCCCTCCATTGTAAAAGGACTTTTTTACATCTTTTATGTGAGATGAGTTACTACAGTCTACCTCTATCTTTCTCTTTCGCCCAGTACATTCCTCTCAAGACTTAATTTTAGTTTTTAGATATCCTCCCTTCCTATTTAGCTCTCCCCATGCTCTCTCTCTCTCTCTCTCTCTCTCTCTCTCTCTATATATATATATATATATATATATATATATATATATAGATATAGATATAGATATAGATATAGATAGATAGACACACACGTATATATATGCATATACCTACACATATATAATATACACATACATACACATGTATGTACATGTCGATTATCTATCTGTATCTATCATTATCTATAGAGAGATAGATAGACCGTTCCTCTGACTAGCCTAATACTGAGAGAAGTCTCGTGACTTATAAATATCATCTTTCCATGTAGGAATACAAACAGTGAAACTTGAATGAGTGCCTTGTGACTTCTTTTTCCTGTTTACATTTTCACATTTCTCTTGATTCATGTATTAGAAAGACAGATTTTCTATTCAGCTCTGGTCTTTTCAAGATGAAAACTTGGAAGTTCTCTATTTCACTGAAATTCTACATTTTCCCCTGAAGTATTATACTCAGTTTTGCTGGGTGGATGATTCTTGGTTTTAATCCTAGCTCCTTTGAATTCTGAAATATCATATTCTAAGACTTCTCTGATCCTTTAGTGTAGAAACTGTTAAATCCTCTGTTATCCTGATTGTGTTTTCACAATACTTGAATTGTTTCTTTCTGGCTGCTAAGAATAATTTCTCCTTGACCTGGGAACCCTGAAATTTGGCTATAATATTCCTAGGAGTTTTCTTTTTGAGATCTCTTTCAGGAGGTGATTGGTGGATTTTTTCCATTTCTATTTTACCTTCTACCTAGAATATCAAAGCAGTTTTCCTTGATAATTTCTTGAAAGATGATGTCTAAGCTCTTTGTTTGATCATGAGTTTCAAGTAGTCCAATAATTTTAAATTCTCTCTCCTGAATCTATTTTTTAAGTCAATTGTTTTTCCCATGAGATTCTTCACATGGTCTTCTATATTTCTTTTTTCATTTTGGTTTTTGTTTCATAATTTCTTCTCCCAGGACTGCTACTCAGGACTGTGACCCAGATCAGCCACTTGATTCTCCCATTATTTCTAGGCCAAGAGATCTAGAAATGACTGCCACTGCAGCAGTGGCTGCTGCCACTCTGGAGACAGGGCTGGAGTTGAGGCAGGACCGCATTCCTCTCTCACCTAGATGGGAGAGCTTTCCTACTGATCTTTGAAGCTGTCTTTTGGTGTTTGTGGGTTGATAAGTCTGAAAAGTGCTACAGATGCCAATGATTCAGTGACCTGATGCCTGTTCTAGTCCTGACTGTGCTGCCATGGTCCATGTTGGGTTGTGCTCTGCCTTAAGCCAGCTGTAATAGATCCTTGTTGTCAACTTCCAGATTCTCTTGGGCAGGAAATCTGTTTCACTCTCTCATTTTGTGGCTTCTGTTGCTTTAGAATTTGTTAAGAGTCAGTTTTACCAGGTGCTGTGTTTGGAGAAGAGCTCAGGGAAGCTTCTGCTTCTACTCTGCCAATTTGCCTCAATATTTGAACTCCTGCAAGAAGATGAGTTCACCCAGTATCCAAAGAAAAGAGGACTGAGGAGAGAGCTTTGGGGATTACTTGCACTTAGAGGCAAGAGAGAGAGATGATGATCCATTAAAGGATACTAAGAAGGAATGGTGAGACAGGTGGGAGGATATTTAGGTGACAATAATGTCAAAGAACACAAAGGAAAAAGGGAATATCTATAAGGAGAGTCTGATCATCCTTAACAAAAAAAATCATGTGAGTACAGAAAAATCCATTTTGCTTATTTACATGCTTACTAATTTCATTATGCATTTATGTATTTAATTATTTATAGAATGAAAAAGTATATTAAGGAAAGGAGAAGATTCTGGAAATTATAGGCTCTTGAGTTTGACATTTAAAAAAAATCAGGAATTTATATATTTTTTTGATTCATTGTTCATTTTTATTTTGCTTTTTAATATAAATTTATTTATTTAACTTTTTACATTCATTTTCACAAAATTTTGGGTTCCAAATTTTCTCCCCTTTTATCCCCTCCCCCCACCCCAATACACCAAGCATTCTATTTTCCCTATCACCAATCTGCCCTCTCTTCTATCATCCCTCCCTTCTCTTGTCCCCATCTTCTCTTTTGTCCTGTAGGGCCAGATGACTTTCTATTCCCCATTAACTGTATTTCTTATTTCCTAGTAGCAAGAACAATACTCAACAGTTGTTCCTAAAACTTTGAGTTCCAAATTCTCCCCATCCCTCCCTCCCCACCCATTCCCTTTGGGAAGGCAGGCAATTCAATATAGGCCCTATCTGTGTAGTTTTGCAAATGACTTCGATAATAGTCATGTTGTGTAAGACTAACTGTATTTCCCTCCATCCTATCCTGCCCCCCATTGTTTCTATTCTGTCTTTTGATCCTGTCCCTCCCTGAGTGTTGACTTCAAATTGCTCCCTCCTCCCATTGCCCTCCCTTCCATCATCCCCCACACCTTGCTTATCTCCTTCTCCCCCACTTTCCTGTATTGTAAGATTGGTTTTCATACCAAAATGAGTGTGCATTTTATTCCTTTCTTTAGTCAAATGTGATGAGGGTAAACCTCTTGTTTTTTTCTCAGCTCTCCTCTTTTTCCCTCCACTAACAAGTCTCCTGCTTGCCTCTTGAATGAGATACAATTTACCCCATTCCATTTCACCCTCTGTCCTCCCACTATATTTCTCTCTCACCATTTACCTTAATTTCTTTTAAGATATGGTCCCATCCTATTCAATTCACTCTGTGCTCTCTGTCTCTGTATGTGTGTGCACGCACGCATGTGTGTGTGTATGTGTGTGTGTGGTCCGACCAACTACCCAGATACTGAAAAGTTTTAAAAGTTACAAATATTGTCTTTCCATGTACGGATGTAAACAGTTTACCTTTGGTAAGTCTCTTGTGACTTCTCTTTGCTGTTTACTTTTTCATACTTCTTCTCATTCTTGTGTTGGAAAGTCCAATTTTCTTTTCAGCTCTGGTCTTTTCATCAAAAATGCTTGAATGTCCTCTGTTTCATTGAAAGACCATATTTTCCCCTGAAGTATTATACTCAGTTTTGCTGGGTAGGTGATTCTTGGTTTGAGTCCTAGTTCCTTTGACTTCTGGTATATCCTATTCCACGCCCTTCGATCCCTTAATGTAGAAGCTGCTAGATCTTGTGTTATCCTAATTGTATTTCCACAACACTGGAATTGTTTCTTTCTGGCTGCTTGCAATATTTTCTCCTTGACCTGGGAATTCTGGAATTTGGCCCCAATGTTCCTAGGAGTTTCTCTTTTTGGATCTCTTTCACGTGGTGATCAATGCATTCCTTCAATACTTATTTTGCCCCCTGGTTGTAGAATATCCGGGCAGTTTTCCTTGATAATTTCATGGAAGATGATGTCTAGGCTTTTTTTTGATCATGACTTTCAGGTAGTCCCATAATTTTTAAATTGTCTCTCCTGGTTCTATTTTCCAGGTCAGCTGTTTTTCCCATGAGATATTTCACATTCTCTTCCATTTTTTCATTCTTTTGGTTTTGTTTTTGTGATTTCTTGGTTTCTCAGAAAGTCATTAGACTCCATCTGTTTCATTCTAATTTTAAGAGAACTATTATCTTCGGTGAGCTTTTGAACCTCTTTTTCCATTTGGCTAATTCTGCTCTTGAAAGCATTCTTCTCCTCATTGGCTTTTTGAATCTCTTTTGCCAATTGAGTTAGCCTATTTTTCAAGGTGTTATTTTCTTCAGCATTTCTTTGGGTCTCCTTTACCAAGGTATTGACCCATTTTTCATGCTTTTCTTGCATCTCTCTCATTTCTCTTCCCAATTTTTCCTCCACCTATCTAACTTGATTTTCAAAATCCTTTTTGAGCTCTTCCATGGCCTGAGCCCACCATACATCCACCTGGGATGTCTGGGATACAGGGGCCCTGACCTCCATGTCTTTCCTTGATGGTAAGAATCCTTCCTCATCATCAGAATTGAAAGGCGGGAACATCTGTACCCCATCAAAGCAGCTTTCTATAGTCTTATTTTTCTTCCCTTTTCTGGGCATATTCCCAGCCAGTTACTTGACTTCTGAGATTCCTGCCTTCCCCCGCCTAGATCCACCCAGCTAGTGCTTGGGGTCTGAGATTCAAATGGGCTTTCCACAGCAGGAGCAGCTGCTATTCAATGTGAGCTTAAGTTCTGGTGCTCAGGTGGGGGCAGGGCCACCTCCCAGGCTCAGTTCCCTCAGGGGCTTTATGCAGAGACCTTCAGTAATGGAGCGGGTGGGGGCAGGGCCTTCTCCCAGGCTCAGTTCCCTCAGGAGATTTATGCAGAGACCTTCAGTAATGGCCCTGAACTTCTGCCTGCTGCTCCGGGAGTCCTGGGCTGCTTCCGCTGCCTCTGCCGCTGCCTCCTGAGGGGGCCCAAGTCACGGAGACACCCCGCTCCCCTCTCGGCCAGCCCAGAAGTCTCTCTCACTGATCTGTGAGCCTGTGGGTGGAGGGACCTTAAAGGCCCCTGGAGATTCCATCCCTGAAGCCTGCTTGGATCTGCTCCTCTGGGTCCTCGCGGCCAGGGCAGCACAGGGGTGGGCTCCACTTTTCGGGGCACGATGGACCCCTGGGGATGGCTCTCCAGGGCTCTCTGGAATGGAGATCTTTTCCACTGTGTTTCTGCGCGCCTTGCAGTGCTCCAGAATATGTGGGGAGTTCTTTTTGCAGGAAATATATGTGCTGTGGGTTCGGAGCTAGCATACGTGAGTCTTTCTACTCTGCCATCTTGGCTCCTCAATGGCTTGTAATCTTATATAGGTTCTACATATGTATTCTTATTAAATGTGATTTCACCATAGTCATGTCAAATAGAAGATTTAAAATGAATGGGAGAAGTCATAAAATAAAACGAAGCAAAATATAATACAAAAGAAAATGGTCTTCATTTTGTGATCTAATTCCATAGCTCTTTCTCTGATTGTGGAAGACATATTGCCTCAAAAGTACATTAAGAATTTTTTAGGTCCTTGCATTGCTATGAAGGACTAAATCTACCAGAAAAATTCCATGTACACTGTGGTTGTTTCTGTGTACAAAGTTCTCCTGTTTCTGCTCCTTTCACTCAGTTTCAGTTCATATAAGTCTTTCAAGGCCTCTCTGAAGTCTTCCTGTTCATCATTTCTTATAGCACAATAGTATTCCATTACATTCATATACCACAACTTGTTCAGCCATTCCCCAATTGAGAATCTCAGTCAAATTTTCAATACTCCCCTTCTTCCCTCATCCATGAAATATATATATTTATATTTGATAACTGAGGAATGGGAGGATTGATATATCCATCTCATATGACTAAGCATGTCTTCTGTGAGGTACATTGGGGATGTAGTGTTTAAATTTGTTGACTCTTGGCAAAACTCAACTCCCCTTTTGGAGCAGAAAGATTTTAAACAGTTATTAAACATGATGAAAAATTGTTTTTTTTTTAAAAACCCAGCCTTCTGGAATGAAGGCTAGCTCTTACCCACCAATGTTTTGATAATTTAGGTATAAACTATTCAGAAACATATAGATTAAATTTCTGTTAATACAGTTTTAAAATGAATGTGAAATATTTGGTAATACATGTTGCAAATTTTATTGTGCAACGAACCATTGAAAAGTAGTTTCAAACTTCCAAAGGCAGAAACCTTCCAGAATTTGCACACTTTAAAATATAACAATTTCATGGGCTAAATTGTAATTTATTTGTAGAATTTACAAATACACAAGCACAAATATATGTGTGTATATGTATGTATATACATAGTAAAACATACATACATACATGTGTGTATGTATATATGTATATGTTATGTATATATATATATATATATATAAATATTAATGGACATTTCTTTTGTATTTTCTCTTTTAAAGTAAGACAATGTGAAAACTTCAACTAATTTCAATCTATAATTGGAAGACATCATGTGATTGTACTGTTATATCACCAGAGTTGCCTAACCTTATACACTACTCCATAACTACACATTATACCTATAGTATGTACCTCTCTAATAGAAAAGCCCTTCCAGTTCCCTGAAACAATCTGTTCCTATAGTACTTCACATAGTTTTCTTCTTTTTCTGTTTTGATTAATTTATTTATTTTAGTCTTCATTCATTTTTGCAAGATTTTGAATTCTAAATTTTCTCCCCATCTTTCAGCTCCCTCCATTCAAAGATGGCAGGCATTCTGATTACCCCCTTCCCCTCAGTCTACCCTTCCCTCTATCACCCCCCACCCCAATCCTCCTTCCCCTCACTCTCTGGTAGGGCAAAATAGATTTCTGTATCTCATTGCTTCTACTTCTTTTTTGCCAGTTTCATGTAAAAAGTGTTTTTAACATTTACTTTTAAAACTTTGAGTTCCAAATTCTCTCCCTTCTTCCTTTCCTGCCCACCCTCACTGAGAAGGCAGGCAATTCAATATAAGTTATACATTTGTAATTATGCAAAACACTCCCGTAATAGTCATGTTGTGAAAGATTAACTACATTTCTCTCCATCCTACCCACCCCCCATTTATTCTATTCTCTCCTTTGACCCTGTCCCTTTTAAAAAGTGTTTCCTTCCAACTACCTCTCCCTGAATCTGTCCTCCCTAATCACCCCCCCTTTATCCCCTTCCCCCTACTTTCTTGTAGGGTAAGATACCTGACTGAGATATCTTGATACCTTAAGTCATATTCAATGAAAGTAAGATTCCCTCATTCTCTCTCACCTCCTTCTTCCTCTCCATTGTGAAACCTTTTCTTGACTCTTTTCTGTGAGATAATTTACCCCTTTCTATCTCTCCTTTTCTCCTTCTCCCAATATATTCTTCTCTTACCCCTTAATTTTATTTTCTTAGGTATCATCCCTTCATATTCAACTCATCCTGTGCCCTCTGTCCATATATGCATATTTCCTCCAACTACCCAAATACTGTGAAAAGTCTTAAACACTACAAATATCTTTATATGTAGGAATATACAGTTCAAGTTTAATAAATCCTTTATGATTTCTTTCTCCCATTTACTTTTTCATTTTTCTCTTGATTCTTGTATTTGAAAGTCATATTTTCTATTCAGCTCTGGTCTTTACATGAAGAATCCTTGAAAGTTCTCCATTTCATGGAATGTCCATTTTCCCCCTGAAGGATTATATTCAGTTTTGATGGGTAGAAGATTCTAGGTTTTAATCCTCACTCCTTTGACCCTTGGAATATCATATTCCAAGCCCTCTGATCCCTTAAGGTAGAAACTGCTAGATCTTGTGTTATTTTCATCGTGCTCCCATAATATTAAATTTGTTTCTTTATGGCTGCTTACAATATTTTTTCCTTGAACTAGTAATGCTGTAATTTGGCTACAATATTCCTAAGAATTTTCCTTTTGGGATCTCTTTCAAGAGGTGTGGTTTCTTTCAAATTCTATTTTACCCTTTGGTTCTAGAATATTGGGGCAATTTTCTTTGATAATTTCTTGAAACATGATATTTTAGGCTTTTTTTTTTTTAAATCATGGCTTACAAGTGATGCAATAATTTTTAAACCCTCTCTTCTGGATCTGTTTTCCAGGTCAGTCGTTTATCCAAAGAGATATTGTATGTTATCTCCTTTTTTCTTTCCTTTGGTTCTGTTTTATAATTTTCTGATTTTTCATGAAGTCATCAGCCTCCATTTGCTCCATTCTTATTTTTAAGGAATTATTTTCTTCAATAAACTTTGGACCTCCTTTTCCATTTGGCCAATTCTGCTTTTTAAAGACATTCTTCCCCTCATTGGCTTAGTCCATTTTTAAGGTGTTATTTTCTTAGGCATTTTGGGGTCTCCTTTAGCAAGATATTGATTCAGTTTTCATGATTTTCTTGTTTCACTCTCATTTCTCTTTCAATTTCTTTTTCTATTTCTCTTACTTAATTTTCAAAATCCTTTTTGAGGTTTTCCATGGCCTGAGACCATTTCCTGTTTTTCTTGGAGACTTTGGGATGTAAGAGCTTTGACTTTGCTGACTTCCTCTGGTTGTTAGGTTTTGATCTTCTTTGTCACCAAAGTAAGATTCTATAGTTTGAGATTTTTTCACACTGTTTGCTCATTTTCCCATAAAATACTTGACTTTCTAAAACTTTGTCAAGATAGGATTCTGTTTTCCACTGTGTAGGATGCCCTGTTCCAAATGTCAGGGGTTTTGCGCAGCTGATTTCAGAGATACTTCTGGGGACCTATAAGTTTTCAGTTCTTTGAAGTTGATGTGATCAAAGCAGAAATGTTTACTTCTTCCCTGGCCTATGCAATGGTCTGTGAGTGATCACAAGCACTATTTTCTGCCTTAGAACTGTGAGGAGGTTTTCCTCTCCACTGCAACCACAAGCTCTTCCACACCAGAGCTCTTTCTTGCCCCAGGACCACCACCCAAGACTGCAGCACAGAACCAAGCAAGATAAATAATCCTGCCACAACACCAACAAAGAGATCCCTGCAATCACCCTCTGAGCAGTCACTAGATGCCCACACTATCTGTGGTCCAGGAGCTCAAGAGGAAGCCAACCTTTCTGCTGCTGTTGTTACTGCCACCACCTTCACCCTGGTGCTGAGGCTAGATCATGATCCTCTCTCACCCAGGTTAGAGTTTTCCCGCTGATCTTCTATGCTGTTTTTGGCTTTTTTGGGCTAAAACGTCTGAAATTTACCATAGCTGCTAGTGATTCAGTTTCCTGAGGTTTGCTTCTGCCCAGTCTATGGCAACATGGCCCACACTGGACTGCAATCTGCTCCCAGTTCAGTGCAATAGAACCTTCCGGTTGACCTTTCAGGCTGTCTTGGGCTGGAGATTTGTTTTGCTACATTTGGTGAGTTCTGGAGCTCTAGAATTTATTTAGGGTCACTTTCACAGGTATTTTGAGGGGTTTGGGAGAGAGCTCCAGCAAGTACCTGCTTTTACTCCATAATCATGACTCCACCAAATCATATTCAACTTTCTATCACATTTATTGCGTACATGTTACATCTTCCCTTTAATTTTGTTTTTTAAAAAAAGAGATTGTATCTGAAGCACAAAATCTAATACTTTTCACATAGTATGTCCTCAAAATATTTTTATCTGAATTAAAAAAGATGATAACAGTGATGATAATGATATCAGTTGTATCATTTATGATATATTTTCCTCACAATAACCTTTTAAGGTTCCTGTAAATCTTAACTATATAAGCAGGATCTCAAAAGCCAAATACTGAGAATATGATAACAGACACCATTAAGAAAGACTAGGTTTGTAAAGTCCTGACTTTCCCTCCAAACTCATCTTATATCAATTCTGCATATAACTATATTGATACATGGGACCACTCAAATTCCATGTTGTTATAGGAAATGAAGTATTTCTTAAAACAAACAGAATCAAGTCTTCAGTGGAGGAAAAAATCACAACACTTTATGAGGTAGAGGAGCAGTGATTCTACATGTATCACAATGTTAGAGGATAGTTGTACAACTAAAACTTAAAAACAGATTTGATTCTCATCTTTAAGAGAAGGATAGCAGATTTTATTTACAAGAAACTGGTTTTCCTTCAAAGAACAATATAGTCTAGGCACATAAACTATTCAGTGAGAGATCGTTTAATAAGGGTCAAAGGAAAAATAAAAGAGTAATAGTAGTACTTGGTTATTTAGTGCTCAGGGTACCTACACAACTATCTATCTAATAAATGAATGAAAAGGTCTAGAATCCAAGCTAAAATAAGCCAGATCCCAGCACTTATCAAAACAGATAACAGCTACACCAGTCTAGGGATTTACATGGACACAAATGAGGAAGGAGTTAGATAAGATATTCCTTATTCTATGTGCTTCAATACCTTTCTTTAGTTGCCTCTATCTTCTTCCCCTGTAGACTTTTCTCATTGGTGAATTCTTCCTGGAATCTGTTTTTTTTTTTCCTCTGTTGAAAGATATTTATCAACTCTTTCCCTTTTCAGCACACAGAACAGGAAGAACAAACACAAACTCCATATTTATAATACTCCATATGCCAAAAAAAAGTACAGATGTAAGACCGCAAGTTTAATAATGAGGCAATGAAGCATATTCCTCTGTTAGTCTGACTAAGAAGTGGAGGAGAGAGTGAGCTCTCCTTGGCTAACTTTTCCAGGTCTATCCAGTGAACATGAGCCAAATCTCTCAAGACTGTGATGGATACTTAGTTGTACTGAATAATTTTGAGTCTGGTGAGAATTTTTTTTTCTTTTACAGGGCACATGCACATATTTAACTAGTTAATTGCTTTTGGTATTTTGACATAGTTTGGGTCCCATAAAGTAAAAAGGGAAGGAAAAATCCTCAAACATGGATTTGGCATCATTGATTTCCACAATTTAGTCAGCCTGTCATCAACATCATTATCATCATTGCCACCACTACTACTACCACCACCATCAATATCTATGTAGCAATTCAAGGTTTACAAAGTATTATACATACATTTGCTCATTTGATCTTCACAGCAACCCTGTGAAGTAGGTGCTATTTGCAGCAAACTTAGACTTAGAAAAGTTGTGACTCTGCTGGTCCCTGAGAGAGGATTTCAACCTTAGGTCTCCTCTGACGCCAAGCTTGTCATCCTTTTTAATCTAAACATTTAGTAATCTGCTCCAGGGGTTAGTTCCTGGCTGAGCCTAGAGAATACAAAGACAAGGAAAAAATGCTCCTGCCCTTGAGAAACCTACATTATACATTCTCTGTGGCCCTAAAATAAACTCACTTCTGACTTAATTTAGTGTCTTCTTGGACAAAAGGAAGATACTTCAGAATTCTCTAATGCACAAGACAGTATGATTTAGAATTTGATCTGAAAGGTGGAATTTTAATGCATTTGATGTTTAGAACCCTGCCTATGTCTGAGTCTCTTTACTTTTTAAAGTTATTTTTTCAAAGTTATTTTATATGCCACGGTCTTTTCCCATTTCCTGCCTCCTTTGAACCCCATCTTATAACAAATAAAAACAGTTAAAAACCAATTGATAAAATAGGTACACATACACACATACCCCTACAACTATTGTTCCCTGTCACTTTACCAGGAGGCAAGTGTATTTTAAATTTTCTTCTGAAGACCAAGATGAAACATGGTTCATGATCTTCATTTCTTCACACATTTTAAAGCTGAGTACTGAGAGAAAATAGATTTCCCTCCTACTCCCAACTTCTTTCCTGTCTGTCTTTATTTCTCCCCTTTCTTTGCCTTTATTATCTGTTTATTTTCCTAGAATCCTGTACCATGCTGACATCATACTTGTGTTTGTTATGAGAGGATGAAGACCTTCTTAGAGGTTTCTGTAATAATAATGATAATAGCTCACATTTATATAGCATTTTAAGGTTTACAAATTCTTTCCTCTCAGGATGCTGTGATCTAGACAGTACAAGTATTATTATCCCCATTTTACAAATGAGGACACTTAGGGTTTGAGGACCTTGCCCATAATCACAGCTGGAGAGAACCAAAGCCAAGCTTCTAACCTCAGTCCTACACCACCTCCATCATACCAGACTTTCTCCTTTCTGTCTCCCCCCGCTAGCCACCTTTGATCATTGTTGATTCTATGGGGGGCATTTCCTTTCTCCTTCCCTTTTTAAGCTGAATTTGAGAGAGGAGGAAGGGGGAGAAAAAGAAGGATGGGAGGAGACTGGACACCCCTCATCCCTGCATATCACACATAATCTCTTTGGATTAATGGAAAGAATAAATTTGGAATGCCAGGGGGAGGATGTGTGGTTTAGTCAGGACAGAGATGGATTGGAAGCTCAAGGATCCTTGAGGATTCTCAACAGCATCCTTTCCACCTTTCTTGACTTCATTTTCTTCCTTTTTATTTTTATTTTTATGTTTTTTATTAATTTTATTATTATTTCTTAATGCTCTACAGTCACTACCATAAAATTAAGATTTTAACCCCCCACATCTATTCCCCACTATCCCCCTCCCTCCCCAAGAGAGTATACAATTCTCTCTATATATACTTATATAGACTTTCCTATTGAGTACTTTTTCACTACAGTCATGCTATGTAGTCGTACTACAATAAATGGAAGAAATAATATAACAAATCCTAATATACTACACAAACACACACACACAAACATGATCTGCTACATTCTGCGAATGACTTCCATATTTCTTTCTCTGAGTGTGGAAGGCGTTTTGCCTTAGAAAACCACCACTGGGATTTTTTTTTTTTAAATAACTTCTTGCGTTATTACGAAGTTCCAGGTCTACCAGAAAAAACTCTCGCACACTGTGGTCATTGCTGTGCACAAAGTTCTCCTGGTTCTGCTCCTTTCACTCAGCATCAGATCAATAAGTCCTTCCAGGCCTCCCTGAAGTCTTTTCGTTCATCATTTCTTATGGCCAATAGTATTCCATTACATTCATATACCATAATTTATTCAGCCATTCCCCAATTGATGGGCATCCCTTTGACTTCCAGTTTTTGGCAACTACAAAGAGTGCTGCTATAAATATTTTTGTACATTTGGGACCCTTTCCAATTTTTATGATCTCTTGGGGATTCAGTCCTAGTAGCGATACTGCTGGGTCAAAGGGTATACACATTTTTGTACCCTTTGGGCATAGTTTCAAACCGTTCTCTAGAATGGTAGGATGAGCTCACAGCTCCACCAACAATGAATTAGTGTTCCAACTCTCCCACATCCTCTCCAGCATTTATGAGTTCTTGTTCTGTCATGTTTGCCAATCTTATAGGTGTGATGTGGTACCTCAGAGTTGTTTTGATTTGCATCTCTCTAATCAATAGTGATCTAGAGCATTTTTTCATATGATTATAGATATCTTTAATTTCTTCCTCTGAAAATTGCCTGTTCATACCCTTTGACTATTTATCATTTGGGGAATGACTTGTATAGTTATACATTTGCATCAGTTCTATATATTCTAGAAATGAGGCCTTTATCCCCAAGCTTAGCCATAAAAATTCTTTCCCAATTTACTACATCCCTCCAAATTTTGGTTGCATTGGGTTTGGTTGTGCAAAAACTTTTCAGTTTAATGTAATCAAAATTATCCATCTTGCATTTCATAATGCTTTCTATTACTTCTTTAGAAAAAAATTCTTCCCTTCTCCATGAATCTGATAAATACACTATTCCTTGCTCCTCCAGTTTATTCATGGTATCTATCTTTAAACCAAAATCATGTACCCCATTTGGACTTTTTTCTTGGTACGGTGTCAGGCATGGGTCTATGCCTAGTTTCCACCACACTGTTATTCAGTTTTTCCAGCAATTTTTGTCGAACAGTGAGTTCTTATCCCAGAAGCTGGGGCCCTTGGGTTTATCAAACAGGCGGTTGCTATATTCCTTGTCTACTGTGTCTTGAGTGCCAAGTCTATTCCACTTGTCTACCCTTCTGTTTCTTAGCCAATGCCAAATGATTTTGATAATTGCTGCTTTATTGTACAATTTGAGGTCTGGTAGCCTTAGGCCCACCTTCCCAAGCATTTCTTTTCATTAGTCCCTTTGATATTCTGAACATTTTGTTCTTCCAAATGAATTTTGATATTATTTTATCCAGCTCTAGAAAATATTTACCTCATAGTTTAGTTAGTATGGCACTAAAAAAATAAATTAATTTAGGTAGAATTGTCATTTGTATTATATTAGCTTGTTCTACCCATGAACAATTGATGTTTTTCCACTTACTTAAATCTGACTTTATTTGTGCAAAAAGTGTCTTGTAATTGTGTTCATATAATCCCTGGGTTTGTTTTGGCAGGTAAACTCCTAAGTATTTTATATTGTCTACCCTAGCTATAAATGGGATTTCTCTTTCTATCTCTTGGTGTTGGACTTTGTTGCTAATATATAGGAATGCAGAAGATGTGTGGTTTATTTTGTAACCTGCAATTTTGCCAAAGTTGTTTATTATTTCAAGTAGTTTTTTTACTTGAATCTCTGGAATTCTCTAAGAATAGCATTATATCATCTGCAAAGAGTGATAGCTTAGTTTCTTCTTTGGCTATTCTAATCCCTTCAGTTTTTTCGTCTTGTCTAATTGCTACAGCTAACATTTCTAGGACTATATTGAATAATAGTGGTGATAATGGGCATCCTTGTTTCACCCCTGATCTTACTGGAAATGCATCTAGCTTATCCCTATTGCATATAATGCTTGGTGAAGGATTTAGGTAGATATTGCTTATTATTTTATGGAAAGTTCCCCTTTATTCCTATGTTCTCCAGTATTTTTAATAAGAATGGGTGTTGTATTTTGTTGAAAGCTTCTTCTGCATCTATTGAGATAATCATGTGGTTTTTGTTACCTTTATTGTTGATATGATCAATAATGCTAATAGTTTTTCCTAATATTGAACCAGCCCTGCATTGCTGGCATGAATCCTACCTGAGCATAATGTATTATTCTTGTGATAAGATGCTGTATTCGTTTTGTTAAAATCTTATTTAAAATTTTTGCATCTATATTCATTAGAAAAATTGGTCTATAATTTTCTTTCTCTTTTCTGTCTTTTCCTGGTTTGGATATAAAAACCATATTTGTATCATAGAAAGAATTTGGGAGGACTCTTCCCCAATTTTCAAAAATAGTCTATATAGTATTGGAATTAACTGTTCTTTAAATATTTGATAGAATTCACTTGTGAATCCATCTGGCCCTGGAGATTTCTTCCTAGGGAGTTCATTGATGGCTTGTTCAATTTCTTTTTCTGAGATGGGGTTATTTAAGCATTCAACTTCCTCTTCTGTTAATCTGGGCAATTTATATTTTTTAAAATACTCATGCATCTCATTTAGATTATCGAATTTGTGTGCATAAAGTTGGGCAAAGTAATTTCTAATTATTGTTTTAATTTCCTCCTCATTGGAGGTGAGTTCACCCCTTTCATTTTTAATATTAGTAATTTGATTTTCTTCTTTCTTTTTTTAAATCAAATTGACCAAAGGTCTATCAATTTCAATAGTTTTTTCATAAAACCAATTATTGGTTTTATTTATTAATTCGATAATTTTCTTAATTTTAATTTTATTAATCTCTCCTTTGGTTTTCAGTATTTATAATTTGTTTATTTACTTGGGGATTTTAAATTTGTTCTTTTTCTAGCTTTTTCAGCTGCATGCTCAAGTCATTGATCTCCTCTCTCTCTATTTTATTTATGTAGGTATTCAAAGATATAAAATTTCCCCTAAGAACTACTTTTGCAGTATCCCATAAGATTTGGTATGTTGTCTCTTGAATGAAGTTGTTGATTGTTTCTATGATTTCTTCTTTAACCCACTCCTTCTTAAGGATTAGATTATTTAGTTTCCAATTGATTTTTGGTTTATCTTTCCATGACCTTTTATTGTATATAATTTTTATTGCATTATGATCTGAGAAGGATGCAATGATTATCTCTGCCTTTCTGCACTGGATTGTGAGGTTTTTATGTCTTAGTACATGGTCAGTTTTTGCAAATGTTCCACGTACTGCTGAGAAAAAAAGATATATTCCTTTTTATTCCCTTTCAATTTTCTCCAAAGATCTATCATATCTACCTTATCTAGAGTTTTATTTACCTCCTTAACCTCTTTCTTGTTTATTTTGAAATTAGATTTATCAAGTTCAGAGAGGGGGAGGTTGAGGTCCCCCACTAGTATAGTTTTGCTGTCAATTGCTTCCTTCAACTCCCCCAACCTCTCCTCTAAGATTCTGGCTGCTATACCACTTGGAGCATACATGTTTAGTGATGATATTGTTTCATTGTCTATGGTGCCTTTTAGCAGGATATAGTTTCCATCCTTATCCCTTTTGATCAGATCTATTTCTGCTTTTGCTTTGTCTGAGATTAGGATTGCTACTCCTGCCTTTCTTACATTAGCTGAAGCACAATATATTCTGCTCTACCCTTTGACCTTTATCCTATGTGTGTCCCCCCACTTCAAATATGTTTCTTGTAAGCAGCATATTGTTGGATTGTGAGTTTTAATCCATTCTGCTATCTGTCTCCATTTTATGGGAGAATTCATTCCATTCACATTCACAGTTATAATTACAATCTGTGTATTTCCCTCCCTCCTCTTTCCCACCATTTGTGCTTTTAGCACTCCTGTCTCCCTTCCCTTCCTCAATAGTATTCACTTTTCACCACCTCCTCCTGGAGCCTTCCCCTCCTTCTTTTAGCCCCCCTCCCTTTTACTGCCCTTTACTCTTATTACTTCTTCCCTCCCTTTTAGCCTCCCTCTCCTTTCTTCCCCCTTCCCCTTCTACTGCTTATAGAGCTAGTTAGTATTACCTACTTGAGTTTATTGTTCCCTCCTTTAAACAAATCAGGTGCGAGTATCTCTCAAGCAATGCTCATCTCCCTCCCCTCTTTCCCTCTACTATAATTTTGTACTTCTTCCTGTGATGTAATTTGCCATTTTCTGCTTCCTCCTTTTCATACCTCCTATTACAATCCCTTCTCATACTTAAATCATATTTTTAACATGACATCATTTACTTTATACCCATTCCCTCTATGTATATCCCTTTTATATTTCATAATAGCTGCACAATTCTCAAGATTAACAGGTATCCTTTTCCCTTATAGGGAGGTAAACTGTTTGCCCTAATTGAGTAATAAGTTTTTGTCTTTGTTTTTATTTTCCCCCCATTTACCTTTTTATGATTCTCTTGAGACCTGCTTTTGAAGATCAAATTGTCTATTGAGTTCTAGTGTTTTGATCAGGAAGCTCTGGAGATCCTTTCTTCATTGAATGACTTTCTCCTTGCCTGAAATGCTATGCTGAACTTTGCTGGGTAGTTGAACCTTGGTTGTAGTTACAACTCCTTTGCCTTACAGAATATTGGGTTCCAAATCTTTTGCTCTTTTCATGTAGAAGTTGCAAGGTCCTGTGTGATCCTGACTGTATCTCCTTGACATTTGAATTGTTTCTTTCTGGCTGCTTGTAGTATTTTCTCCTTCACTTGATAGTTCTGGAATTTGACAATTATATTCCTTGGGGTTTTGAGTTTGGGATCCCTTTCAGGAGAAGAACAGTGGATTCTTTCGATGACTATTTTGCCCTCTGAATCTAGGACTTCTGGGCAGTTTTCCTTGATAATTTCCTGGAAGATATTGTCCAGGCTCTTTTTTCCATCATGGGTTTCTGGCAGGCCAATAATTCTTAGGTTTTCTCTCCTGGATCTATTTTCCAGGTCAGTTGTTTTTCCAATTACATATTTTACATTTTCTTCTATCTTTTCATTCTTTAGATTTTGTTTGACTGATTCTTGCTGTCTCATTGAATCATTAGTTTCTACTTGCCCAATTCTAATCTTTATCAAATTGTTTTCTTCCATTAACTTTTGCATCTCCTTTTCTATCTGTCCAATTTTTCCTTTTAAGGAGCTATTTTCTCCCATTAATTTTTGTACTTCCTTTTCCATTCAACAGTTTTGGGTTTCCTTTTCCATTTGATCAACTGTTCCTTTTAGGGAGTTATTTTCTCCAGTTAATTTTTGAACTTCCTTTTCCATTTGTTCAATTTTTCTTTTCAAAGAGATGTTCTCATCAGTGAATTCTTTTTTTTATAATTTTAAAATCATTGACCAGTTTTTCTTCTATTTCCTTCTTCAGCTGTTCCAGGAGAGCTGCTTGTGCTTGTGAGCAGTTCCTAGTCCCTTCTGAAGTTTCAGATGGAAGTACAGTCTCAGCTCTGACCTCTTTGGTGTTTGTGCTTTGGTCCCTATGCCCATAGAAAGATTCTATGGTTCTTTCGCCCCTCTGCTTTTTCTTATTCTTGATATCGATTGAGTGTTGTGGCTTCTGGTTCTTTCAGTCAGAAGCTGCAGAACTTTGTGTTGAGCTGATGTGTGAAAAAGCTAAAAGCAGGTTTTTCTCTTCTGTTTTCCAGATCAACCCTGGGGTTATCTTGTTAAGTGTGGGGAAGGAGTGGTCTGGTCACCAGAGATCTTCTCAGCTGAGCTGAGGTAAAGGCAAGCTAAGGGGATGGTGATCTTATCTTCCCTATTATCTTTCCAATTCCCCTGGAGTGCTGAGACACATCTAGATGCTAATGCATGTTCCCACCCCTCCTGGGGCTCCTCTCCTGGCACTGTGGCTTGCCTGGGTCCTTGCAAGGTTCCTCCACCCTGGATCCTCTGTCCTTCTGATTTGCCTCTGCCACAGTAGGAGGGATCCCCCTTAGCTATTTTCCTAGCCTCAGGTGTTATGAGACTATTTGTCCCCTTCTGCTGTCCTTGCTGATCCAAGATTTTTCTGGGGAAATACTTTATGGTTCTTTCACAGTCATCAGTGGGGAGGAGAGAGCATTTACTGATCACTTCGCCATGCTGGCTCCGGGAAGTTCAAGTAGGTGATTTACTGAAGTTTAATCTTCAGGCTGAAGGTCTCAGGAGCTGCTGCACTGATATCTGGTGCTCAGCGTCTCTCACTGGTTTGTTTACGCTTGTCTCCTGCCCTCCATGTGGCTCCACCTGTTCCACCTGCTGCTCTCAGATTTCTCGGGTCCTTTCTGCTCCACTGCATTGGCTGGCTTCACTGGTCATGCTGCAGGCTCACCCCCATAGAACAGATCCTTTCTGTGGACCTTTCAGTCTAACCTGGGCTCTGAATCTGACACACACTCACAGTCTGTCCCCCACTGGATTTGGTCAGATTCTCCTTTCAGAGGTACCCGAAGGAGTTTGTCCAAGAGCTTAGGTGAGTCGTTGCTCTCACTCCACCATCTTGGCTCACCTCCAGAATCTCTGTTTTGATAAAACGGAAAGATCAGTCATCCCTCATTCTTTGGACTTTCCCACCCTGCACTCATGTGGGTCTTTCATGCACATTTTTTATCTCCCCTTTTATGTGTTGTCTTCCTCCATTAGAACATAAGCTCTTTGAATGTACAGACTGTGGTTCTTCTTAGTAGGATTTGTACCTTGGTATTTATTTAGCGCAATGACTGGCCTATAAAAGTGCTTAATAAATGCTTGCTGACAGACTGGCAGTACTGCCACTGATTTGGAAAAAAAAATCAAACCATAAAGATCACAGGGGCAAAAGTTGTCCTCTCCTTATTACTGCCCATCACAGACAAAGAATGGAAAACATAATTTGGAAAATGAATAGGTCACCAAGACAGTAGTTGCAAATGGGATTTGGATTTCAGGATAATAGATTCTTGGAAGGAAATGAATTATACCTCACAAAGAGTAGTAAGTTTGCATTTTCTGGTTGTCTTGAAATTTTTACCAAAATATTGAATTTTAAAAGAATGGAAAGAAAAGACTATGAATATCTTCTAAGTTAGGAACTTTAGGGAGTACCTACAAAGAAAGGAAAAGAATAAAAGTTCCCAGGATCCAATTTCTAAAAAGTATACAGAAGTGAAATTCTCAACTTTAAATGTTTAGACACAAATGTCCAAAAAATTACCAGAACTAGAAATCCTAAAATAAAGAGGAAAATTTATCCTGACTGACATCACTTAGACTTGTGGAATAGAACTGGACCATAGGTTTTCATGTTCTTTTTATTTCAGGATCTGTAAAAGAGGAGTGTGGTATCATATATTAAGAAAATATACTGGTGTGTGAAAATCTAGAAATTAGTGATTCACGGAGGGGAGAACACGACCAAGAACATTTGGATGAAGCTAAAAGGAAAGAAAAAAAGATAATTTTGTCAATGGATTATGCTCCCGACTATCTGGACAGAAAAAGGAAATACAGGAAAGTTAGGGAAACATTATAACCCTGACTCAAAAGTTGATATAGTAATGATAGAAGAACTTTAATAACCTGGAATTTTATTGGTGACTTACGCTTTTATGCCCTTTTTGTGTTTATCAATGATGACAAACAGTACTTTCTTCCCCCTCTTCCTTTTTTTTACATTATTGTATATCTTTGACTTTCCATTTTCTTTTCCTTTTTCAAACCCTCAGAACAGAAACAAACCACCTTCGAGATGTCAGGGGGTTTTCCTTTCATTTAAATCTCTTAATACCATTTGAAGACATTAGGGATCCACAAAGACATTTCACTGTCTGTTATAATTTAATGTGAAATAATCATAGGCTGTCTGAATTCTCAGATCAACATGCTTTTCCAGGTTTCTCTTGACTGTTGAGTTTGTATTTCAAAATTCCTACTCAGTTTCGTGCTTCTCTTCAAAAGTATATGAAAGTTGTCTATTTCATTGAAGGGGCAATCTTCTGCAGGATTGCACTTAGCTTTGTGGGCTAAGTTTTGCTTTGTTGTAAATCTATTTCTTTGCTTTTTGCAATATTGTATTTCAAGATGTTCTTTCAGTTTTAGTGGAGGCTGCTAGATCATTTGTGGTCCTTTGATAGTTGAACTGGGTTCTTTCTGGATACTTGACATAACTCACATTTCTTCAGTATAGGAGCTCTAGATTTTGCCTATAGTATACCTGGGACTTCTCCTTTTGGGATTTCTTTCAATAGTTCAGCATTAGATTCTTTCTGTTTTCACCTTTACCCATGCATTGTAATAAATGTTTTTAGCTTTATTTTAATTTATGATGTTTTAAAATGTAGTGTCCAAGCCCCTTTTTTTGTTATGGATTTCAAGGTGTCCTCATGATTTTTAAGTGATCTCTCCTTGACCAGTTTTCCTGGTTAGTTGCGTTAGATATCCATAAAATTGAAGTAGTTACAACAGACAACTTCAGAAGATGCTTTTAGTACAAAAATATGTGATATCTTGAACTCAGAAGGTTTGATATAAAAATATCTGACATAAAGACTAAATATCTTACAATTTATTTATTTTTCATTATTTTGAATTTGTTCTAACTTTTTCTTCTGTCTCATGATGTAATTGATTTCTTTTTGATCAGTTTTTAAGGTGTTTATAACTGAATTAAGACATTTTTTATTCTAAAATCCATTTAATCTTTTGTTTAAATCTGTTAATCTCTTGCCTATTTCTTTAGGTATTTATATATTCTTTGTTGAAAATTGTCAAATTCATCTTTTTCTCACAGAAGTCACTGCTTGCACTTTTAAAAGTTGTTCTTTTTTTTTTGGAGGGGGCATGGAATCTCTTAATGCAATGGTTTCTGATTCTGGTCAGTTTTTCCTTTGATTTGCTTATCTCTCCAACTTTTGTTCTGGATGAATTACCAACAACTGTGCTGGGGTCATTTTCTGCCTCCTGCTTTACTTTTAGGTGGTAGGGAGAGGTGATATTGCTTGTGTCCCATTGAGTCCCCTAGATTTCTGCACTCAACTCTTTCTCCTGAAATTAGGCTCCCATGGTTATTTTAAATTCAACATCTTTAATCTTTAGGACCTCTTCTGGCTTCTTGGAAAAAAAAAAAACAAAACAATATTCTCTCACTGTACAAGTCTCTGTCTCCAATACCTATCAGTTTTACATACCTGGGCTTTCTGACTACCCCATGAAATTTGTAGGGAATTCTGCTACCCTCAGTACCTCAGGATATGGATCTTTCAGCAATACACATGTCCTTGGTTTTTGGAAATTCTGGGAAACTGGTGATGACTTTGATAGTAGAGCCCACTTTATGGTTTTCAAACTTCTAGTTGACTTCTTGTATAGTTTTAGAATAAAAGAAGAAATGTATTATCATTTTTTGCATTTCTTGATAGTAATTCAATTTGGTACAGACTTCAGTGTTTTTCTGGAGAAAGTTTGTGGCACCCACCTTGGCAGGAAAATTGTTTGGTTGTTCATTCACTCGTTCATTCATTCATTTGTTTGTTTATCTAGTCATTAATTAATTAATTTGTTTTTTTAGATCAATAACATGGATAAAGAGATGAAGGCTATCCTAATCAAATTCACAGATGACTCACAATTGGGAGGGATAGTTAGTACACTGGATGATGGACTCTGGGTCTAGAAGTATCTTTTCGGTCTAAAGCAGTGGTTGCAAACTCACATAAAAATGGAGGCCTCTAATTGTACATAATGTTCCTGCATTTTGACAGTTTTAAGAAGTAATATTGATTTGTTTTAATGCTATCTAATTATAATGTAATGTATTATCACATAACATAACACAATATAATATTAAATCATATCATATTTATTTCTTAACTTATTTTGCTAAATTTTCCCCATTTTATTTTTATTTCATTCAGAAAACAATCAGAAATATTGTGGGTCACATGTTTAGCACCTCTGGTCTAGTGCACTGAGCTAAAAAGAAGATCAAAATATATAAGGATAAATATAAAATCTTATATTGGATGCCCCCAAAATCATCCTCACAAGTAAATATGGAAGAGGCATGGTTAAATAGTAGTCATTCTGATAAAGATATGAGTATTTTTATCAGATTGACAGCTCACTGTGTTATCAGTGTGATATAGCAGTCAAAAGCACTAATGCAATTTTGGCTTGCAAGATGTTCGTAGCCTACAGACCTAGAAATATGATAATTCTCCTGTATTCTACTCTCAGCACACCACAACTGACATGTTGTCTTTATTTCTGGGCACTTTAATTTGAGAAGGGTAAGGTGAAAAATATCTCCAGGAGGGTAGCCCATGATAATGAAGGGCCTTGAGTTCATGCCACATGAGATTCAACTGAATTGGTTTTATCATGGAAAAGAGAAGAATCAAGGTTGACATGGTAGCTTTCTTCAAGTATCTGAAGAGTTGTGAAGTAGCAGAGGAATTTGATTTGTTCTTTTTTTATCCCTGATGTCAGGCAATATTAGCTAAAATTTAGAACTATGCAGAAGTAGAATGCATTGTCTTGAGAGGTGGTTGGTTCCTCCTTGGAAGCTTTCAAACAGGGACTGGTGTACCATTTTTTAGGTATGTTAGAGTTACACAGAAGAGAATTTTGGTGTATGGGTTGGAGGAGATGACTGTTGAGGTCTCATTTGACTTTCATATTTTGCAATTTCATATTGACTTCTCAAGTTGTACCGTAAGCTCCTTGAGAGCAAACACTATTTCACACTTTTCCCTGCTTTCCCAATATCCAGTTCAGTGTGAGACATGCAGTTTTGCAAATGTTTGTGTTTGTTAGACCCTTAATGAGCTATGTGACTTCAAATAAGTTTCTTAATTTGGCATCATGGATACAGAGATTGTAAGGTCCTCAAAGACCACTTAGCGCAATCCCCTCATTTTACAGGTGAAGAAATTGATCTGAAGACAAGTGAAGTACTTTTTTAAGGTCATATGATAGCATGAATCATAGGTTGGATTTAAACTCAAAACAAAATTCAAAACAGAAACAATGTTCTGTTTCTACTGTGCCACAAAACTTCTCCTCTCCAAAGTTTTTTCCTTATCTTTACAGCAGTGAAGATTGCCTCTTGAGTTGTTTTTTTTAAAGTACTTTATACATCTTAAAGTGCTATGGAAATATAACAAAATCAGAGTATAGAAAATGAACTCAAAGTAAGCCTTAGGAGCTGTAAGAAACATTTTGGAATGCAATCACAATATAATTCCTCTCTTAGATTATCACAGCAATAGGCATAAGTTCTTATGTGGGATGACGGAAATTCATTGGTGAGGTCATCAAGTGAAATCCAACTTATTTTACAAACATTTATTAAGCACCTAGTATATGGGGTATTCAGTAAGACTAGCACCTCTGGTATGAGTGTTTGCTGAGTCTTTTTCAGGGTTCCTCATCCAACTGTGATGTCCATCTTTCACAAGACTCTGACCTGCGGCTCCAAGAAGCTATAACATGTGAAGCAGAAACACTTTAGTAAAACCGTCTTGGGAAATAGGCTATATTAGGTTAATCAACAGGTCTCAAAATCCATCAATGAGATAGGGGCATGTCTACCTCAAGAATGTAAAGACTTCTCCTGGGAGAAAGAATACATGAGAACAATTTGTTCTGATGGTCATGAAGTCAACTGAAGTGGAAGCTTAGTCAGACATCATAGAAACTAAAGTTATCCATTGCACCCTGGGCCGTTCTCAGTCATCTTGACTTTGTTCTTACCACTGAACTTCAATGACTCTGGAAGAGAGACTGAGACTGATGACTTTGGGCTACTCTGCTTCACTCAAGTCCCACTCATGCATGAGACATCACCCTTTGTTGTCATTAGACTTCTTCAAAAAGCGAAGGACAAACAACAAGCTCCTAGAACACTGTACTAGCACATAGGTAATATAAAAGCAAATCTAATGCAAGTAGATCTTAGTCTTCTGGAGCTTACATATTAATGGGATAGAGGAGAGAGTCATGGACTCTAATGATTGTGATAAGATTGATAAAAAGGGTCAGGGAAATTGAATTATAAAGGCTTATGAAAAATTTAAAGTCTGAGAGACACTTCATCTGAGAGGTAAAAGGGGAGGGAGAGAGAGGGTAACAACAGAGATGATTTTCATGGAGGACATTTCACCTGCTTCCAACTTAAAGGATGGGAAAGACTTCAAAAGATAAAGGAATAGTTGGAAGTTGTGGATGTAGCTAAGAAGGTACCCACTCTAGGTATGGAATGCAACATGAGCAAAGATACAGAGATGGGGGAGGGAAGAAAGAAAACACAGGGCAAAGTAGCCCAGCTTTCCTTTGAAGTCAACTTGCATGAAAGGGAAAGTTGTGTCATATAAGATACAGGCAGATGAGTATTCTGGAACCAGGTTGTTAAGAGCTTTGATTGCCAGGGTTTTGGTTTATATTGCAACTGTAAGGATAATTATATTGTATTATAACATTTTGTTACATTGTATTGTATTTACTATGTTATATTGTATTCTATCTTATCATTTTATATTACATTGTATGTAACATGGAGCTGTAAAAAGCTTGTGTATATTAGGGATGGGGAGGAATACCATTAGAGTAATATATTAGGATTATTATTTGTGCAAAAGTGTGCAAAGAGATGATTTGAATAAAAGATAGACTGGAATTAGGAAGGTCACTTAGAAGCCTATACAATAACTTGGTTATTAAAGAAAATGAATCTCTTTTGGGCTATATCCACATATGTCTACTAAAACCCAGCACCAGAATGTCCACTGGAACAACGCTTTGAAGCCATAAGAGCATCTCTTTTGACTCCTAACTACTCTGTAATTTAATTGTCATGGGATTCCGATTTTAGCCACGGGCCATTCTCTGAGGAGAAAAACTCTAGTAAGGAAACTAATCTTTCAGGAAAATCTTTAGGATATGAATAAATCCTCATACTCTTTGCTTTGTCATGAAGTGGTTCAATACCTGGTGAGAAATAAAAGCAAAGTGTAGACCTTCACCTGCTATAAAGTTATAATTATTTAATGATTCTAACAAACAATTAGTCTTAAAGAAATTGAACCATATTCAGACTTAAATGTACTGATGCATCCTTCTGCCAAATGTTATTAGCGGTGAGTTAAAAGTAGGCCTGCTGTCACTGTGACCCCAAGTGACCTCTTAATTTCTTGAGTTCAAGTCCAATTAAACCTCTAGGAGGGAGCACAACTGCTCTCCCCAGGCAACGTCAATAGAATCCAATAGTAATCATTTCATTTTTCTGGCTTGTCAAAGGGTGGCCCTCCCACCTCACCATTTCACACAAAGGTGGTTATTTATCACCATTTAGAGAACTATACTGAGCAGTACCAAAGCCCAGCCTGAAGTACATTCATCAATTACATAGGCAGTATTTTGGGCATGCCACACTGTGTGAGGCCTCAGCAAAGGGAGCTGTTTGGAATACTTCTCTTGTCCGTGCAACCTGTTGATAGGTTTTTTCATAGTGAAAATACTGATGTACACTTACAGCCTTGGTTGAGTTGACCTAAAATTTGGACTTAGTTTGGATGATATTACAGAGAAAGCTACACTTCATATCAGAACTTTATTTCTTGCTAGGTAAGCTGTTAATGCTTCCAGAGCAAGTTGTGTCTGTAAGGATTATTTTTAAAAAAGCAGAAAAGACACTATTCTAGGATTTAAAAGTGAGAAAGAACATTAGAAATAAATGGGAAGTAACTAATGCCAATTACTGTCTAGGTACCTACTGCCAAAACTGAAGTGAGGAATTGTGGCAATTACATCGATGACAATTCAGGGAAAATAAATAATTGTCCATGGAAGGCTTAAGATATTCATTTCAATGCATCTGTTCCCTAGTGTGGTTCACTGAGAAGAGATATTGTTTGTCATTATTGCCTTTTATTTCCTTGGGAATAACAAACATTTTCCCCCTAATACCAATAGATTTTCAATAGTCTAGTTTATCAGTGAAACATTTTCAAAAAATGTCTAAAAATATATTAGGATTGAAATGCACTGAATGTTCTCAATATCTATAGGGAGACATGTATTGGGTATATTTTCACATGCATTGAAATCTCTTAACAGTGCCTTGTTTTCTATTTCTTTTATGTTTCTGGACTAAATTTAATATGTGCATCTTTAAAGAAAAGCCCATTAATATGACAATAAGTAATAATATTTATGAAATCCTTTCCTCTAGGGTTCTCTTGAAATAGTAAAGTTTCCTATCTTTCTGGAATAATTATGGTGTTGTCCAGTCATTTTTCAGTCACGTCCAACTCTTTCTGATCCCATTTGGGGTTTTCTTGGCAAACATATATGGAAGGGGTTTGCCTTTTCCTTCTCCAGCTGATTTCACAGATGAGAAAACTGAGATAAACAGGCCTGAGTGACTCACCCAGGGTCACACAGCTAGTATCTGAGATTGAATTTGAAACTCAGGTCTTCCTGACTCCAGGTTCAGTGCTCTATCCACTGTGCTACCTAGTTACCCTGAAAATCATAGTACCTGACACTGATAGGGCACTTTAAGGTCTGCAAAATGTTCTATAGAAGTAATCTTGTTTGATTTTCAGAACAGCGCCTCTGAATTAAGTGCTATTGATTACTCCCCTTTTATAGGTGAAGAAACCTAGGATGAGGGAGATAAAGTGACTAGCCCAAAGTCACAAGGCTAGTAAGTTTCTGAAGTAGGGTTCAAACCTAGGTCTTCCTGATGGCAAAGTGTAGCACTCTATCAATGACATACTCTGCTTCTTCCATGTGTATGTGTGTCTGCATATATATGTGTATATGTATGTGCATCTATGGGCATATATTTATGTGTATATATGTATACATATATGTATAGATAGACATATACATTCTATTAGTATTAATATATACATAATGCTATACCCCCTTAATCCAAACACTTTAGTAATTGTCATAGATTATAGCCTAATTTTTTTCTCCTCCACTATTTATTTCATTTCTTCCTCTCACTGTAGTCCTGTGATCATCATCGATGGGATCTAAGCCTTCGTGATGAGATAAGGCTACCCCAGCCTAGAAGACGTAATTGTCAAGATGTCCAGATTGCTAATTCCAGTCCAAGTTGCACCGTAGAGGAGTGATGTTGGTGGTGGTGATAGGCAGAAGGGGATTTATACCTACCCAGATTCCCACACACATCCACACACACTTATATACACAATCCCCATTGGAAAGGTCTAGAAGTGAAAGAAAATTTCAGTGGCAATTTAGTCTAATCCCTTCACTTTATATATGGGGAAACTGAGATCTGGGAAAGTCACAGGATTTGCCCAAAGCCAGAGATCTTCTCACTGCCCCAACACCAAGACAAGCTATAGGATCATTTATGGACTGCTAAAGTCTTGCTAAAGTCTGTTTTGAATATTCCTTTTCAGATTTTTGCCAAATAAAATTCTTGAGTATATGGGACAGGTGGCTTTATGTACATAACCTGATTTATTTGCCCTGGGAGTTGCCATCCACTAGGTAGCCTGAATCCTCAGGACTATCTAGACTCTACCTCAATTCTTGCTTCCAACAGATTGTACTCACCAGCAGTGGCTTTGGCTATATTGCTTTGGATACAGTTGAGGTTATAGCTATGAAGAATCATGAAAACTATGTGCATCCTGAAGTTACACCTCTTACATGAGGCCTTTCTTAATCCTCTTGGTCATTGGTGTTGCCCTCCCTCCTCTTCCTAAAAAATAAAATAAAATAAAAACTTCTGGATTTATTTTACAGGTGTTTTGTATTCTCTCTACGCCTACATTTTTTTTCTTCTTTCAGTAGAATGTAAGCTCTGTGACTACAAAGAATGTTTACTTTTGTCTTTCTATCCCTTTACCTATCATAGTGTGAGGTATACACTTAATACATGCTTCTTAAATTGAATGCAATTGAATATGCTACATAATTCTGTTTCCAGTTTTCTAGTAACCTTGTAGTAATGACTCTCACAACTTACTTTCCGTCTTTGCTTATCTCCTACATGAGTAATTTCTAGAACTTAACCTCCATACCCTAATGAAAAATCAGAGGATGTATTGAATGGAGGCCCCCTTCTTTAACCTGGTCTGTTAGAACCATTTGACAAAACAAAGTGGTCTGATGACTTAGGCCCCAAATCTGTAGGAAGGCTTAAAGGTATTATGCTGCTGTGATAATACTTTAACACTTCATGGTTTCTTTGATTCAGTGATACAGAATTCAACCCATGCATGCCATCTCATTCGATGTGATTCTTGTTGGAGGCCTCCAATAAATTCTCCATAGAAAAATCTACTCATAAATCTTCCATAGAAGATATAACCCTTCTGGGGGTCTCAGGGAAGATAAATTAGCTCTATTGTCATTCAAAGCAAGAGTTAATTATTTAATGTACAGAGGGTATTAGTATGGAATGACTGATTCTCAGAGTTAAATGCT